>JAVSBS010005553.1:21430-32287 GCA_033124195.1 Coracias cyanogaster | reverse complement strand
GTTGATTCTGCCAAGTGATGATTTGATGATTTGGTGCTTATTTTGTTTCTTTCAAGTTACGATTTTGGGTGTAAAAACATTTATGTGAGTTTTTTTAATACATTTTAACATTGACTTCCAATGTTGATTATATTTATGACTCTGGCTCAGGACAATGTAAACACATTTCCCAACAGTAACCACCCCATTTAGAGGCAGGGTGATCCTTCCCCATTACTTCCATGAAGGATGCATGAACTTAATTATCATAGAAACTTTTAAACATGTTATCAGACTCAGCTGGAGCTGTACATGGGTCCAAAAGCAATTGGAATGAATGACAGAGCATGCAGATGCCTGCATATGGACTGTGCATATGTAAGTCTTGTTTCCTGGATAAATCAATCTGAAAAAATTGCTAAGTCTTTCATGCATTTTCTTCCCTTTGTTTTGAAGTATTTCTTTAATTTCCCAGGCAAATTTGTCCAGTACTTCCACTTTTAGCCAAGTCTTTTCAATCTTACATTTACATTTCCACAATGTGGATTTAATTGAACAAAAATAAGTGTTTCTAAACAGACTTTTCAGTTCAGCTTGCCTATAGACAGGAGGGAAGACTACTAGGGAAGTCAATGCATGTGGGACCAACTTTGTTGATTTTTATTAGGAATCATGTGATAGTTCCTGGTTTTTGCAGCTCTGTGGCTAATACAAGACCTTTGCAATAAAATTTTAAGCTTTTTTTCAAGTAAACAAATGAGGTGAAATGCTAGAAAGGATGATGCTAGTGTGAAATAAAGTTTCAGAAACCAGAAGAAAAATGAATCCAGATATATATATGACCTTGACAGACTCTTGAATTGCCTAAGCTAGTTTCAAGGTTTGCCTCTCTTCGGGGGCTGACTTGTGGTTTTTGAAACTGAAGGCTTAGTACTCAGCTGCTCAATTTCTTATCACCTGTCAGTAGTTCTTATTAACTGTAGACCCTGGAGTACTGTAATAAAATCCCTCTTCCATAGTCTGGTAGATCTTTCTGACTTTCTTCTATCTTGACTCATGCAAGTAGAGACCTGTGGTGGGGAAAGGGCCTGCTTTGTTGAATTGTGGACAGGAAGACTGCTTGAGCCAGGGCTTTGGCCAATGCAGGGATCTCAAGCTATAGCTGGCAGTGGTGTAATGCTTAATCTTCAAGGCCTTTCATCTTCTACCAGTATGGCAACCATGGTTTGTAGTACCATGTGTTTGTGTACCACAGTAGTTTGCCATTCACAAAAGCTGCTGATTGACTGTGCCTTTCATGGGGTGCGAAAGAAGTGGTGTCACCTCCTCACTGTGTATGAGATACAGATGTAGCTTTGGAGAGGAAGAAGTGGGAGATATTTCTGTGACTTTACACACCTTTGGCTTGTAAAACTTGCTGTACATTTATTGGACCTTTGGGCAACTGCTTTTATGACTCTCAATTACTCCTGATGCAGTTGAACCACATTCAGTTCAGACAGCTGAATAAATAAGGGCTCTTTAGTGAGACCTATTAAAATTACTACAGGAAACCAAGGTAAAAATTTAACACTGTAACTGCTAGTTAAAATGCAACTCTTAATCATGGCAGTCTAGGGCATGTTTCACCTTGCCAGGAGGTTAAGTACACTGTTTGATATTCTCTGTTCTATAGCAGTGCCACTAGTTTTAATGAGATTTACTCACTTTCATTAAAAGCAATGCCACTTAATCCTTAAATCCTCTCACAGCTTTAAATACCTGCTTGTAGCTATTTTATCAGTTTCAGCAACCACTGCTTTCATCTCTCAGTCTTCTACTTACCTATCCAGACAGACTCTCCCAAGTTATCCTTCGTGCTGCTCTAGGATGCCTGCTGATACAGTAAAGCACCTTGTTTCTTTTGTAGTTCTTGATCTCTGTTTTGATGTTGCAATTGTTCTGTGACAGTATTGCCAGCAGCTTTTTAAAGGCCTCCCTTCCCTGACTCTTCAAACCATTCTGGTCTTGTGATGCACTGAAGGACACCTAAAGTGTACGCTGTCCAGAAAGGAAACATTGAGATTTTTCTGGCCTTTCCACCCTTTTCCAGGTTGTATCCCCAGAGCAACCTGAGTTCACTACAGATATTTCACAGGACAGTGTGGCTGAGACCAGCTCTATATCTCACCAGAAGCTCTATGGCCTTGATAAGATCACACCCTTTTCTTTCTTGCACTGCTTTGTGCTGCCACCTCATGAGCAGGGAGTCCACAGAATCACAGAACAGTTGAGGCTGAAAGTGACCTTTGGAGATTGTTCAGTCCAATCCTCCTTCTCAAAGCAGCTTCAGCTAAAGCAAGTTGCCCAGGACCATGTCCAGCTGGGTTTTCAATATTTCTAGGGAGGGAGGCTCCACAAACTCTGCAGGAAACCTGTTTCAGTGTTTGTCCACACTTATAACAAAAAAATTTCTTGCCTTCAGATAGAATTGTATTTCAGTTTGATCCCATTGCCTCTTGTACAGTCACATGTCACCACTAAGAAGAGTCTGGGTCTATCTTCTTTACACCTTCCCATCAGAGGGTGCTAACATGAAAGAGCAGGGTAATCGTTTGAGAAGTAGACAAGCCTTGGCAGCCTCTTTACAATGAGCAGGGTTTTTGGTCCTCCTGGGGTACACTCCTACTGCTTCTTGAAAGTTGTTACTTCTGAGTCCTTTGGGTTATTTCAGTTCATGCAAAGAACAGCCTTTATGTTCCCTTGTCAAAAAAACAATGTTCAAGTCCACAGGAAACCTGCTTCTGGAAACAATGTCCTATTATATTTGTGCTGCCTCTCTGATATTCCACACTCAGTACCTTCGTACAGGTAATATAATATCAGTATTATACTGACCTGGGATATTTCCCTTTGTAAGTACTACACATTCTTGGTCAATTGAGAGTGGTGGTAGTGTACAGAATTTCTTGCTTTTCATGTTCAGAGTGCTGTACTATGTAGAATGCTAACTATATGTCACACACTAAATATTTGCACATTAGGGAGAACAATGTTAATCTACACTGTAGGCTGAATAATGGATTTACTTGCTTACTACTATGTTTTAGTCAAAAATTAGCAATTCTGGCAAAGGACCCAGCTTACCTTTGTTTAGCTCCAGTGATTTCATCACCTCAAAAAGATCAGTAGTAACAGAGAAGATTCAGTAACTTTGATAAATAAAACGCAGAAAAACTTGTGCAAGTGTTTCCCAGCTCTGCTCTGTAGTAGTTTCCAATAAAACTGTTTACAGCATTTCTCATGCATGCACAGTTCACACAACCTGGAGGCCTAGAATCAAACTGCTCTGGTCTAATGATCCTCTTTTCCTCCATGTGACTTTTGACATCTTTTTCTGTTCCAGGTTGTTTTGCAGCAAGAGAATATCAAAACAGGAAAACTCCACACAGCCAACGCCATGGATGGAAAAGACTGAGAGATCAAAGGGAAAGAGAAAGATAGCAGCAACTGTACTAGGGCCTGATTGAAGCCTGCCCACCACTCTTGCTCTTTTCTGTCCACTACTAGATTGCAGAGTGCTGTTTGAAATCTTAGGAGCATACAGAAAAAGCACATCAGATTATGCTTGATATTTGTTGTTGCAAGTTGTCTTAAGGTTCTCTTTTTTCAAGTGTTTTAGTTGGTTGGTTTATTTGCTCTTTACCAGCCTGTATTTTTTCTCAGCTACAGTCTTATGAAAATATACACATGGCTGATATTATTAACAATAATAAAAAATCTTCATCTGTGATTTCTGACTCATGTTACCTTAACGAGCAAAGTTATTTACAAAAGGACTTGCCACTGAGAAACATTGGTGGTGTTCAGAGCACCATTTTTTGAAAGTTAAAGCATTCACAATTCTCTCTTCCCCCTCTCTTCTCTCCTGTCCCCAGTCATGCCCTTTTAAAAAGTCCAATGCAGTGCTGAGGACCAGGAGTCTGAGCAGGAATACAAGGCCTCCTATAACTCTCTTAATCATCATATTTGTGTTCCCAGTATTGCAAGTGGTCTCTTAAACCCCACAACTGAAGAACTGGTCAAGCTCTATATAAAAAATAGCATATTTGACCCCAACTCCTAGAAGGCTGTTACAGAATTTCATAGTTCTGGTTATCAGAAACTTCTCCCAGATTTTCAGCCCACATCCTTCTTTGGGGAGAATAAATAAACAGAGCGTATGTCCTTCTGTCAACATTGTCTTTTAGCTTAGAAGTTTCTCTTCTTTTGTATTTTCCCTCCTGGGAAAATAAACTATCGTATCCTCTTTTCAGCTTCATTTTCTTAAGCTAAACTAAATATTTTTAAGTTTCTTTTCATACATTCTCCTTCCAAGATCATCCTACTTGGGTTTGTTACATTTATAACTCATCCTCTTCAAACACTCCGATTAGATTCATAAACACAGTATTGCACTTAGCAATACCTAGTGCAGAGTAACTTGTAGTTTACTATTTTCTGGAAATACCTTTCTTGACACATTCTAAGTTTTTCCTTAACTGCTTTCACAGTCTTAACCTATTAATCTTGTAATCATCATACAATATATGGAATATATGGAGTCTTAATCTTCATTCTTTTCCAGTCCATGAACACATAGGAGAGAAGAGAAATTCTTATGTATCTCTGGATATACACTCTTAGATTTATTTAACCTCATTTCTATAATTCTAGTTCTCCCATTCACCCATTTTTTTTATTTTCTAATCTTTCTGAAGAAGCCTGTTTAACAAACTAATTATGCGATTCTTCATTATCATAGCCAAATAACCAGTACTTCTAGCAGTGATAGTTTCTGGTTTCTACTGCAGATATTTCTGGCAATGAGAAAAAAAAGCACAAAGCAACAAGAACCCTTTACCCTCTTCACCTAAAACAACATTTTATGCAAGGTACTGTCTGCAAAAAAGCTGTAAAGGTACATAAGTGCTTAAAGAAGAAAAAGGGCAGGAAAAAAGTTTGGCTTCATTTAGAGTAGGAATATTGGGTGGTCACCAGCTTTGACAATAAGGTTACGGGGGCAGGAAGGTTGGGGAATGTACAAATTAACATTTACCCAAGTCAGTTTTGGAGTATAAGGAGAGTTTGTTTCTGTTAGGTTGAATGAAATGCCTATTGAGTCCACAGGCAAGGACATTACAATTGATTGTCAATAGGGCTGAGAAACCTTAGAAGGAATTATTGATTTTTGCAAAATTAGTTTTTACCCATGCAAACACTTGAGCCTGCAGCATTCCTGTCAGTCCTATTCCAGTATAGCTAGAGTTTCTTAAGGGGTGGAAGGCTGACCTTTCTCTATAGAAGAAATAACAAGAAGAAAGCTGCCTTAGTATTTTCCAATGAACTATTATTTCACAGAAAAATATTTAATTTTAAAATACAGCATCTGATGGTGTATTGCTTTCAGAAAAACTTCTGCAAAAACCCTGAGCAGAAGCTGGCCTTGCTTCCACCCAGTCCCAAGGCTTGGAACTCTCTGGCTCCTGCAGTCCATGGCTCTAGGGCAAACTTTGTGGCCCATCTCAAGAAGAAAGGCAAAAGGTTTCCTGATTTACTGGCAGCTCTCCATAGCAGGAGCTCTAGGAGATTTTTTGATCATTGTACAGAAGTCTGTGCTATGCTTGAGTATGTGAGGTGCTTCAGAGCTGGGTGAGGCTCAGGATTCAGTCAAAAATCTACACAGAACAGTGACATTTCCCAGATGGGGAATTTTGGGTTGCGACAACCTTCAGTTAAGAAATCCACTCCCTAGAGACTTCACTTAGCATATCCTTTAAAAAGCTCTCCCTTATTTCTTCAGTGTTAACACAACCACCCGCTGTACCATTGTCACCTGCTCCTTTCTGCAGCGTCAGCTACCACTGTCACGAGATGATGCAAAGCTGCATGCTCCTCAGATGGATGCTGCACAGCTGAATGAGCAGCAAGCCAGCTCTCAGTGGTGAAAGATCCCAGAAAAAATGAAGGTAATTCTATTTCTTAGCACTAACAAGTACCACAAGTAAGTACAAAGTAAATTGTCAGGGTGGAGACTTTCATCAGCCAGCTGGTGAAGTCCACCAGTTGTCAAAAGGGACAAATTTTTGGAGGTCATAAATTTTTTTGATAGGGCTGACGAGCAAAGGAGCCAAGGTGATATGTGAAAAGGAAAGAAAAAACCAACAAATGTAAGCAAGGATGTTCCCACAAGGCTCTACTGAGGTGGGGGAAAAGGAGAACAATCTTTACAGGAAATGAACATGCCATGGTGCCTCTCTGAAGTGCCTGCGCACCAACATACACAGCATGGGGAATAAATATCATAAGTTAGATGTGTGTGCAGTTTCAGGCCTATGACCCCACTGGGATCACAGAGGTACGGTGGAATGTCTCCCATAACAGGAGTGCTGCAGTGGAGGGATACAGGCTCTTTAGGAAGGACAAGCTGGGAAGACCAGTAGTTGCCCTTTGTGTGAGAGAGCAGCTGGAGTGTTTGGACATCTGTCTGGAGATAGATGAGGGGCCTACTGAGACCATCATTAAAGAGAGAACAGATAAGGGTGACATTGTTGTGGGCATCTGCTATAGTCCACCTGACCAGGAAGAACCAGTGGATGTGGCCCTCTACAGAAAGATTGGAGCAGCCTTACATTCCCAGACCCTCATGGAGGCCCCTCCCTGGCCCTCATGGAGGACTTCAACTACCCTAATATTTGCTGAAGGGTAAACACCACAGGGCATAAGGAGGTTCCTGGAGAGCACTGATAACTACTGCCTGACCCAAGTGGTAAAGGAGACAATCAGTTGATTTTGTTGTCTAGCCACTGCCTCTTGCCAGACCTCTCCCTTAACAATCTTGTGATACGCCCCGTAGTATGTACTCTTACGAGAAAGAAAGGTACCGCCCTGCTTACTTTCTTAATTTGAAAAATCTTAACTTGAATCCAACCACTGCGATTTATTGAATGACGGTGTGGTGACAGTGACTGCTGGGAAACCAAGGAGTTAGGTGCCAAACAACAGCATCTACATCTGCAGTGGATGGTAGCCACCCGGAGCTGTTATCTTCAGACTGTTTAGACTGTCATTTCTAGACCAATGTTCTCAGTATACAGTTGTGAGCAACCTAATGGCTGAATAAGTGAGGGCAGGAGCAGGCTTTAAATTGAAGGAGGACCTAAGAATTCTTCACTGGTGCTGCCTGAAAGAGGAAATTGTGAACCCATTTTTTGTCTTATACTCTACAGATGGTGTCTGCTACTGAATGACAAAGCACCTCTGCCACATGCAGTACCCCTCTGTACAAGAGGCAACACAAAGTAGTTAAAACTGGAAGTGTCCGAAGTACCAAAATGGAAAAAAGTAAAAGACCTCTCCATTGTTCTGGTGAATTTTTCTTCCTCAGCTAGTTATGAGCTCTCACTGTGCAGGCTTTTGTGAAGCTCCCTTGTGCACCTACCTAGATTGGTGCTAGTGCTGGAGGTGCCCTTCAGCCCCTAGACCAGACAGCCCACCCATCCCTGGCTGCAGTGCAGTGTTCTAACACCTAACTCCAGGCTTCCTTCAGTGTGGCAGAGGTAATAAGGCCAGCTGTCCTCTTACATTTAGTAATCTAAACCATGTACAGAAATAACAGCTCCAAGAACCTGGCTTTTGGGTACAGGGAGCTGGACTTCACCCTGGAGATGGTGTTCCAACATCTGGTGTGCCCAACCCCCCCACCCAAGGCAGGGACAGGCACCACTCTTCCCAGGGCTCTCCAGTACCCACCAAAAAACCCCATATATGCTAAAGAGCCCATTTCACTATCCTTTTCATTTAAGAGACTTTTTTCTCCCTAGCTGTTTATGCTCCTGTTTAATCACTTTGAACAACCATGGAAATGCTCTGCCTCAACTGCTGCTTATCTTCAGATTTCTGAGGGATCAGCTGAGTATTAGAAGTGCTCGGTATTGAAGTACATTATCTGTGCGGTTTAGTGCACCAGGCTGAACTTGCTGACAATCTCCTTAGTTCTACCACTATGGCTTGCTGTAGATACTGAAGAAGTATGCTTCCTCCAGAAATTCCTGATGAACTTCAGAAAGTGATGACAGGGTTGCTTTCATTGTTTTCTTTTTCCATGTAGAAGTGCCCTTTTTTCCTTAAAGAACCCTTCAGACCCAAAAAATAAGCTTACTACTACACAAAATCTAAATTATCCAAGTGATATCCCTGTGCTTTAGGAAAAATTCCTACAGCTTTGAAATCAGTATCTATCAGGGGGGAGGGGGAAGCACAGATTTCACCTTGTCTTTCTGCTCTGGGACAAAATCTTCCTAAAGTCTTGGGTCTTTTCAGGTTGAGAAATGCAACTCTCACTTACTCCTTGTAAAGTAGTTTTTGAAAAGTATACATGAAAGCTACATAATTCATAAGAAAAGAGTTCCCATTTCCAAACAGTTGAGTTATATCTCCTCCCTGCCCCAGTTCTGTCTGTATTCACCCACTGAGTAAAGCCAGGAACATGCAGTGAGATAAGCAGCCAGGGATTTAGCCCCAAATGTGTTTCCCCAGCTTTCAAAAATGTTAATAGACCACTTAGACAAGTTCACAGCAGGCTTAAAATGTGTCCATACAGCAGGAAAACACTTTGCTGAGTTTCTTCAATACAGATCACAACACAGGCTCTGTGTGTTGCTTTTCATACTCACTAGCCACTTGTCTAACCTCTACAAACCTGACGTTTTTCTAAGGAACTGTTGTGCTGGCTCAGCCATCATCATTTTATGCTGCCATCAGTTGCCTGATCACACAGGCCAACGCCAAACTCAGCAACAGCCCCTCAGAAGCCTTCTTTCAGACAGTCCTGCCATAGGTTCCTGCGGGCTCAGCTCATCCGCTGCCTACTGTGGTGCCAGCTGGACACAATGGACAGAGGTGGCTCCCTCAGTGGCCCCTCATATGGAAAGACACCCCTGAAAGAGCTCAGCAAGATGCAACTAGTCCCAACAGAAGCCACACCAACAGAAAGCTCTTCAAACTGCTTGACTCCCAGTTAAAGTAGCCCTGGCCTCTCCCACCACCCCAACCACAACCACCTGGGTGATGGCAGAGCCACAAAGACACAGGTGGGCCAGATTCTGCCTCTGGAACCTGAAGCCAATAGGAAAACAAAACATTCTGCCAGGCTGTGACTCATTCACAGGTCAACTCTAACTCAGGGCCCACAACTCAGGCCCCAGCACTTCACTCGGGCCCTTAACATATGGATGAATCACAACCTCCATATATCATATTTACATGCATCATGTCTTCACATTTCTTTCTGAGAATAAATTACTATTTTCACTCTTCCTTAGTTGATCATCATACTGGAAATAAAATACTCCAGTTAATTCACTGTCTTTGGGCTTCTCCTCAGAGGTCTATTTAATAAAGTCCATCCACCTGGCAAAAGTTCTGTAGAAGTGCAACCACAACTTTTCATTGGCTGTACACTTGTTTCTCCATCAGGCTGATAATTACTTTCGCCTTTTCCAGCAAAGCATCCACTTTCTCTTTACCATCCAGCAGAATAATCATTACCAAAGTCCACTTTACCTCTTTGCCAAGATTAGTTCTACTCATCGTTGTCCCCAAAACACTTGTCATTGTCAGTCTTAACAATCTTCTTTTACACAAGCACTTCACATTCCATTCCATTATCAACAATCTTCTTCAAACAAGCATTTTCATACATTAATTGCCCTACCATCATCCAAGCCCAAGATTTAGAATAGACCAGGCATTCAGGCCCAAGATCCAGAGATCATTTCGGGCAATTTCTTGTTAATTGCCCTACCACTACCTTATGTTCAGCCAAACCAGGCATTTAGAGAATGTTATCGCCACAGCAAAATCCAGGGTGGAGTTCAGAGAACTACCATCATCCAGATCCAGGATTTTGGAAAACTTTACAGGCAATAATTGTCCAACCACCATTCAGGCTAGGGTCCAGAGAAATACCATCATCCAACCACTTTTTGGGCAATTCCTCACACACATCATTAATTGCCCTACCTATCGGGTGATAGTTACCCCACCATCATGCAGGCTAAGGATTTGGAAAACTTTACAGGCAGTATTACCCTACCAACTCCTTAGTCTGAGTCTGGAGAACCATCATCATGCAGACTCAAGTTACAGGCATTGCCCCACCACTCAGGGCAAGGTCTGGGGAACCTTTCGGGTAATTCTTCACACAGGCACTTTCAGCCATCATATTTCCATAACTGTCTTCTTCACACAAGCACATGCAATTCATAGCCTTTTATTACATCAAAACTGGGGTTCTTCACATTCATCCTCTACACTAAAACACTTTCTATCCTTTTCTGCTCATTTTGTCTCTTTCTGCTCATATTCTACTCACAAAATTACTTTCTCAGAGTCCAAGGTTTCTGCTCACTTTCTACTCACAAATGCTCTTTGCTGCTTTAATTACTTTCATTGCTTTGTCTCTTTATTTCTGCTCACTTATGTTTTCTCACTCTCAAATGCTTTCTGCTCAAGCTGGTCCCACCTTATCTCCTTCTACTTACCTTCATTTACTCGCAACCTCAGCAGCAGCACACAGGATCTTGTTGAGGTGGTTCTCAGTCTCATTTCATCCAGTTTCATAGGGCCTTCCTTCAGACCAAGCTGCTGACTACGCCAATTTTGTTGTGCTGGCTCAGCCATCATCATTTTATGCTGCCATCTGTTGCCTGATCACACAGGCCAACGCCAAACTCAGCAACAGCCCCTCAGAAGCCTTCTTTCAGACAGTCCTGCTGCAAACTCCTGTGGGCCCAGCTCCTCTGCTGCCCACTGTGGTGCCAGCATCACCTGCTGGACACAACAGACAGAGATGGCTCC
>JAVSBS010005553.1:0-21330 GCA_033124195.1 Coracias cyanogaster | reverse complement strand
CCACCTGGGTGAGGGTGGAACCACAAAGACACAGGTGAGCCAGGTTCTGCCTCTGGAACATGAAGCCAATAGGAAAACCAAAACATTCTGCCAGGCTGTGACTCATTCACAGGTCAACTCTAGCTCAGGGCACACAGCTCAGGCCCCAGCACTTCAGAAACACTTATACAAGCACCCTACTACACACACCAGTGGTGATTTGAGCACTGGAAACAACTAAATCTTATTTCCCGTGTGTGCATTCAAGGATGAATTGTGTAAGGGTTCTTCTATGTTAATAAGTGTTGAGGGTTTTTTTCTTCAGAAGGGAAATTTCTAGATTTTCTCTCCTCTGTGTAAAATGTGGAAACTTGCTGTCCAAGATTTGTGCCTTTCTGTTATGTTTTATTTAATTGGCCAGTGGTGGCTGTAATAGCTGCTAGAGAGACAAGGGAAGCCCTTTGGCCAGAGAGAAATCAGGTAGCATTTGAATAAAATGCAGTTCTTGGACATTTTTAGCACAGGTCCTGCTCTGAGGCCATGTTTTATAACTTGTTTGTAGACATGCTGGCATGAGAGCCTCCAGAAAGTGAGCCAATGAGGGTTTCTAAAGTTGATTTTTTTCAGATGCGTTCAGCATCTTATGGATGCAGCCCATGTGGGAGCATCAGTGCTCGTGGGGAGTTGGTTTCACCTCATTAGTATGAAAAGGTGTTGGAGCTCAGCTATAAGTGGTTGGTGCCTTGAAATTTGCAGATAAATGGTAACTTCACCTATGCTCCTGTTATTTTAAGTTTGGGGAACTGGGCTAAGTATGTCAATGGACATAGGCTCAAGTATTGTAAAATAAAGTTTACACTAACATAAAGTATGCCAGATTGAAAGTTGGACCTATCTTCTCTTAAAACTATGCTATTTAAAATGACATTGAAAAATCTGTGGCTTATTGGATCATCTTCAGTTTGATCTTCCCTACCATATTTCAGTTACCAAATAGAGTGCTTCTGAGTGGAGTTTTTTACTTTGTGTACAAGGCTATGATCTTATCTGTGAGTTAAATGATAGTTTTTGACAACTTTGGAAGCCAACATTAAAAAAATGTAACACTAGCAGATTATTATCAAAATAATAAAAAGCTGAGGAATAGATACTTGGATAACAGATAACATGTCTGAAATGGATTCCTCCCCCACCCCTGGTAATAAATCCAGCTCCATAATGATAGTGCTCAGATTGAAGCTATGAATCTGCAAATATGCACTTGTATAGTTACCTTTTTTCTAGATGGGAAGAGCTTGAGGCTTTTGTGGAGTAAAATTTTGTAATACCGTTCTTCTTATAAATCATTGGTCTTAAGGTTTTCCACCTTAGTTAGGAAAGTGCATTCTAGGTTGGCAGTTGGTACAAAAATGTTGGTCTGATCTCATGATCAAGCTTTTATTTTTCATACAATGGATGGGAGCATAACTTGACAGGTTGTGCAATTCTCATCAGCAGACAAATTTCAAAATAGGAGTGACAAGTGTCAAAATGACAGACCTCATCTGCATGGGATTTAAATCTGAATTACTGGTTTGGACAAGAACAATCCCTTTCAGTGTTTGTACAGTGGTAGAGCATAATATAGCCTGTATGTTGTCTGGGACCTTTGGGTAATATTTTAATATGGACTTGAAGTGTCTACTCACTTTATTTTTGCAAAGGTCATAGAATAGTACTTCTAGTCTAACATGTTTAATCATGGTGGTATGACACTATATCTAGTTCTTCATTAAGCCTAAGGAACTTACTGAACCATGAACATAATTTAGGCTTTCATGAGCTGATGGATTGAATCAACCACAACCTCATTAAGTTCAACAAAGACAAATGTGAAGCTGTAGAATGGAATGACCTCATGTGCTTGTACAGGCTGGGCAATGATTGGCTAGTGAGCAGCTCTAAGGGAAAAGCCTTTGATTCCTGCTGGACAAAAAGTTGGGTGTGAGTCAGCATTTGCAGTGAGGAAGTCCGGCTGAACATTGAAATGTGTTATCAAAAGCATAGCCAGCACCTCAGAGGAAATTATCATTCCTCTCTACTCAGCTCTCAGTCACCTCTGGAGTGTTATGTCCAAGAGAGTTATCAACTAACAGGAGTGAGTCCAACGGAGAGCAACTAAAATGGTTGGGAGCTGGAGAACATGATGCACCAGGAGAGGCTGAGGGTGCTGGGCTTGTTCAGCCTGAAGTAGAGAGAGTTTGTGAGAGATCTAATTGCAGTTCTCCTCTACCAAGTGGAAAGGGAGGGGAGTTACAGAGAGGACAGAGCCAGGTTCTGCAGACATGCACAGTGAAAGGAAAAGAAGCATGGGGCACAAGTTGCAATCAAGGAAATCCTCACCAGATAGAAGGACCCTCCTTCCACCTGTCCCCCTATCCCACGAGTGATGCAGCACTGGAACAGGTGCCCAGAGATTCTATTGGACCTCCATGCTGGGAAATACTCAAAATTCAACTGGACACAGCCCTGAGAAATCTGCTCTAGCTTTGAAATTGATCCTGCTGTTGGCAGCGGGTTGGAATAGAGACTTCAAGAGGTCTTTTCCAACCTAAATCTTTCTAGGATATATGAGTACTTAGGAAGTTACTAAGAACTCAGAAGACAATGGTGTCTTACAGAAACAGCTCAGAGCATTAACAGATGTGGAATTTCAACATCCCAGCAGGGCTCTGGCAGAAGCTGTGATTTGGTCTCCTAAGACATGAGGAAACAGTTGTTAGGACACCGCCACACAGCACAATATATTCCCCTTTGAACTAGCCATAGCAGTTTATCAGTACAAAATGGCTGTGCATTCCCTAACCTCTCTAGCACGACTTGATCAAACACATTAAGTCCTATGTGCAAGGCAGACTGCATTCTACAGGATGGACTGATGGAGCAGACAGAAGAAAAGATATTGATAAATAGATAGACAAGTAGAACTAGGAATGCTTTTGTAATTAATGAGGCACTATTAATGTGACTACATAGAGGGGGAGGAGGTGTAGGTGTGTCCAACATGCAAGGATGGGACTTTATGCTCCCATTAACCGTGACCAGTACAACGCACCACACGAGACCTGCTTCAATGGTACAAGCCTATTTCCCTCTCTTCTATTCAGTCTGTCCCTGGGAATCATCTCCAGGACTGTGACAATGTCAGCTAGGCCCTCTCTAGTTAGATATAATCGTCACACTAAGAAAATATTGAGGAAGAGCAAAGTCATCCATGTGAAGACCAAGATATAAATGTTTGGTTTTTTTTTTTTTTTTTTCAATAAAACTATTACATCATGTCATCTCAGCCTGAAAACTCAGCTGTTTGCACATGAAATTGGAGAGAAGAGGATATTTACTCTACCTGATCCCTTCGGTTCCCTACTTAAAAACTGAAGAGCTTTGATCTCAAATTAATGAAAAAGAAGCATAATCTGTTTTATATGGATGTACCCAGGAGACATTTCAAATAACACTCTTTTTTCCTTTTTTTTTTTTCATTGAAAGAAAAGAAACTTAGAAAAGAAAGACCTTTTTTCAAGCTGATGTGCACAGCAATTTTTCTGAGTCTTTAACAGAGACAGCATGAGGAGTTTACTCTTGCTCATGCAGATTCGATTCCTTATCATACTGCTGGAAAATGCATGTGATGGAGAAAAGGACTTCTGTGATTGGGATGGTAAGTGGAGTGGTTGCAGGCTTTTAAAAGGTCCATTCTATATGACTTCCATATGACCAGTGAGTTACTGGAGCTATGTCAAAGGTCTTTTGAAAAATCGTGGAAGTATTGGCTGGAGGGTGCCTCTGGAAATCTCTAGTCTGTCCTCCTGCAAGGTCAAACTGCCAGCCAACACTAGGTCACATCAGTCATGGCTTTACCTGTCTGAATCTTGAAGACCTCCAAACATGGAGTTTCTGTGACACAGGAGCCCTTGAAAATTATATTCTGTCATCTGTGTTAACTCCTCATCCCACAATAAGCAGCATGAAGTAACTTTACAGAAATCTATGACTGAATAAGAGAATGTGCCTACAACTGCAGAAATAAAGATTAATTGGTTTGTTGCTTTTAAGATAAATTAGCGTATTATACTTTAATAGTTTAAGCCAGATCTATATTTGGCACTTATACTTCTAGAAAAGATTAAAAGGGTTTTGTTCCACTGATCAGGATAACCAGGCCTCAAACTGGAGATCAGGACATGCAGTTAATTATTATTTTAAAAACTGAGTGGCCTTGTCTTTTGAAAGCCCTGAAACCTAACTGTTTTGCATGAAAATGTGAATATTTCACTAAGGATATACTGTTTCAAGAAAAAACCTCACGGCCTTGGTCTCCCATTGTGTCCTCTGTGTTTCCAGGTGATGGTTTTGTGAAGCTGGGGAGCCATGTAGTGTTCTGTATTAGTTTCCATATGTTTGCACAAAACACAAAACAATTCAGTGCTTCACAGGCCTCTAAGCAGCTACCGTTTTATGGCATGATTCAGGGCCATAGCGTAGAATCCCAGAATCATTCAGGTTAGGAGGGATTTCTGGATATCAGTTGTCCAACCTGCTGCTCAAAGCAGGACTGACTGTGAAGGCAGACCAGGTTGTGCAGAATGCTGTTGGAAACCTTTAAGGATATAGACTGCACAACATCTCTGGGCAACCTGTTACTGCGTTTTTTTGAATTGCTGTGCATTTTTTCCCCACTGTTGCATCTAGTGTGAACTTCTCTTGCTTCAATTTATGACTGTTATCTGTTGTGCTGCAGCTGGGCACATAAGACTCTGGCTCATTTTTCTCAGTAGCAGGCTCTTAGGAATTGGAGAGTGGCTTTAAGGTATCTCCAAAGCTTTATCTTCTTCAGTATAACCAAGATCTGTTCCATCAGCCTTTCCTCACAGGACAAATTCTCCAGCTCCTGGGCAATCTTGATGCCCCTCTGCTGAACTCATTCCAGTTTGTCAAGGTCTTTCTTGCACTGAAGGATCCAAACCTGGAAACAATATTCCAGATAAGGTCCCATGAGCACCTAGTTAAGGAAATAATGTGTTTCCTCTATCTGCTGGCTATTCGGCTTTAATACAACATAGTGTGCTGTTAGCCTTCACCATGGTCACGGTGCATTGCTGATTCTTGCTTAGTCTGTTGTTCACTAGGACCTCCAGTTCATCTTCAAAGCCAGTCAAACCATAGAAGATAGTGAGTTCAGCTCAGGTGCAAGACTTTTTCCATTTGTTAAACTAAATTTCTTGAAATTCCTATAGGCCCTTCCTCCAACCTGTCTAGATCTCTTTGAATAGTGGCTGTGCCCTTCAGGGTAACAAGTGTATCCCCCGTCTGGTATAGTTTGAAAACTGTATGAGGGTGTGCTCAGTCTCGTATTGTGCATAGTTGATGAAGATGACATTGAACATGACAGGACAGGGCTATTGACTAGAATAGATTCCTGCAACACTCCACTCATAACCAGCCTTCAGGTAGAGCCCTTTTGATCCCAACAATACAGCCAGTTTTCCCAGTTTTTCACCTGGCTAATTGTTCTCCCAGGTAGACTGTAACTTCCCAAATTAGATACAAGGATATTGTCGAAGAACACATTGAAAACTTTGATAAAGTCAAGACAAACAACATCCATGACCTTTCCCTTACTGTATGTCTAGTCTTTTCATAACAAAACATAATCAGATTGTTCAGCTTTGAGTTATCCTTAGTAAATCCATGCTGACTGTTCCCAGTCCCTTCATAAGCCCAGAAATGGATTACTGCTCCTTGATTTTCCCAGGGACTGGAATGAGACTGACTGACCTGTAGGGTACTGTATAACCCTTCTTATCCTTTTTGAAGGTAAGTGCAACATTTGCCTCTCTCAGTCACCAGGAAAACCACCAATCTGCCTTTCAGACGATGAGACTGACCCCACTATGACATTATCCAGCTTTCTCAGCACCTTCAGATCCACCTAGTCTGGTCCCATGGATTTGCATGGGTCGATATTTCTCAAGAGATCCACGACTTGTGTCTTCCTGTCCTGTCTCTCCAGGTACAGAGGCCTGGAAGGCCTTGCTGATGAAGACCATGAGCAGCTCCACCTGGGGAGTTTCAGACTGATTACACAAGAGAAATCCATACTATGAACTTCAATCTCTTGCTACTGTGAGTGTGACATAATACCTGTTAGCAAAAATATAGTCTGTGTAGTAGGATGACCCTGTCTGCAGTGCAGCAGAGCAACACATTTTCTGGCCAATTGATAAAAAAAAAAATATATATATATATGTGCAGGTATTGCTTCCTGATGAGCATTAATCTACTTTTAAAAGATTCCCTGAAATACCTGTTTATGCTTTAGGAGTTTTCTGTTTCATCTAAAAGGATGGGTAATCATGGCTAAAACATTCTGACTGGATTTGCTATAGACCTATGCTCAAATATAAGAACACAGCATCTGTTTCACATTTCCTTGCCACCCTGTCTGGGTCATCCTTTTTTTTTGTGCATGCCTCCCCCATGACACCCAGGAGTCCTATTCTGTTTCCATAGAGAAAACACAGAGTTTTTGCCTTAGATTTTAATGGAGCCAAAAAGTTAAAGAACCTATTGTTTGGCTTTGCTTCAGTTCAAGGCAAAAACTCTGTGTTTGTCCTACTCCTACAGCTTTGTTATTAATTAGGCAAAACAGCAAGGAACCATTGCTTAGAAATATACATCCGTGTTTTGTCAGGTAGGAAAAAAACCCTGGATATCACTGTAGATGTCTTATCATCATGGTTAGTGTTAAACGGTGCAAGAAATTTACATTAACAATGAAACGGAAGAGCTTTCCTGTCAATTCAGCTAAGCACATTATGTGTAAAGCCCAGATTTCCCCCCCAACACCACTACAAAAGAATGTTCCTTCCCTTCTCAGACTTGGTCAAGAAAATTACTTCAGGAATAGAAATGAATTATATAAGGCTGTACCCTGGCCATCTGACAATCTTACATCTTCCCAGTAGGCACAGTACTAACTTTATCCCAGCACAGCGCTCGGGCTAATATGAGTCATCTGATAACCTCCTCATTGTGCATTGACCTCAACCTTGGACCAAAATAAACGTAAATTAAATTACAAACCTATACTTGGTACTTGCACACTCTCTTTAGTGTCTCTGAAGCTCTGAGAAGTGTGGCAGACTTGGAGTCTTCGCTTTCTTTCCATCCGGCTGTTGTGAAATGGGAGCCGAGTCTCAGAAGATATTATTGCCTTTGTCCTTTAAAGAGCCCGTGGGCCTGATCCTGGTTTCAGTGGGTTCAGCACTAATGCTGATCTGTTCATTGCAGGTGAACTGCTTCTGACCGATGCCGGCTATAAGAGCGAGCAGGTGCCCTCTGTCACATGAGAAAAACATAGCATTTTTTCTCTGAAGGCAGGACCTTCTAAAATCTAATTTCTTGAGTTTCCCTCCAATTGCATTAATGGATGGGAAAAAAATCTGTAGTGTTACAGTGTTTTACCATTCTCCCTGCCTGAAAGATGTATGCAAGTTGGGGATCTCCTGGAGGAGAATAGGGAGGGCATCTGGGGGAATGAGGTGAGGACTGGTGGTAGGCTTTTGGGGATAAGCTCTTCTCTGAAACAAGTTCACTTTGAGGACACAAACCTCTATCTGCCTCCACCCCTCCAGCCTGAGGTCCCTTAGGTGAATGCTGCATCCAAGAATGACCAGCTTTATGTGACAGGAAAGTGATGGATGGCACATTGCCATGGATACGGGTTTATTAGAGCATCATACTGAGGCAAAGATAACCTCAGCTCTGGGACTTGCTCTGCCACTGATGTGTTTTGTGTCCTTGGGCCCTCAGCTTGCTAGGTCTTTTCTCCATCCACAAAAAGGGGCTTATCACTAAGGCTGGCCTACTCCAAAGCTGTATGCTTTTTAGGGAAACACCTGGGGCTTGGTACTTTGTCTGGAGAAGATTCCAAGTGGGCTAACTTACAGAAAGTACTGAGTATCCCTGCACTAGAAATGCAACTTCTCATCTTCTAAAACCTTGATCTAAAGCTCACTGAGCTGTTTTCTGTGGGTAAATTATAGAACAAATCTACCTCTGACTCTGGAGCCATCCAGTCCTGATTTATCTTGAAATGAGTATTTGAAACTTTGCACAGAAAAGCAGATGTGAAGTCATATTATTCTACAGACTGTCTTTGATCTGCTTGCTTTAAGGTAAGCCTTCCACCCTTCGCTGTTCTTTCTGGGCACTGGTCATTTGCTCTCCAATATCTGAAACCACTACATCAGGAAAGTAATCCATGAAGAGAGAATAGTGAATGCAACACTTTTAAATGTGTATTTTCAGATACAATATGCAAAAACTCCCTAAATGATTCTAAAACACTTTCGTGGACTAATTTACAATGATGCATATTTCTACAACCAGTGAATAATGCTGTAAATAAATGCAGCCTTGCAACCAAACAGGTGCATGTAAATGTGCTTGTATACATCTAAAGGTTTGTACAAATCCTAACAGTTATTTGGCATTGATAACTACCCACATATCTGGACAGAGTAAAAGTGATTCTGACAGCAGTTCTGAAGGTGAGTTACGAAGTTTGGGTGGAAGACATTACTGAAACATGGAATAATTATTTCTCAAAAGACCCTTAAAAAATAGGGACTTGCAGACAGTTCCAGCAAACTTTCGATACTGAATCTCACCTGACTGAACATAACAGAGGGAGAAAAGATGGTTATGTTCTGAGAAAGAGCCTACCCACTCAATTTATATCTGATCTTCCCCAGAATGAAAGGATTCTTTCATCTTAAGCATTCAGGTTCAACAGACCTTTCGTTTTACATGAAGCCTGAGGTATTCACCTCCTGTCACTTTACTGGAAAAGTGTTTTACCTCTTTTATAACTTGATCTGAAGATCTTTGTACTCTGCAAAATATTCCCTTCAATGCCAGAAAGGCTGGGATGATTTGTGCATCTCATTTTTTTAAAAAAAAGGACTAATGATTCAGAAGTGCATTCACTTTGAATGTTTGAAGTCAGGCATCTTGAAGATTGTGATCCTGACAAGTGGTACAAACCCATTTTGAAAAGCAGGCTTCCTTTTTTCAATGTATACCAAGAATATTCAAACACAGCCGTTCCTTGTGGAAAGGTACTAATAAGCTCAGTGTAAGTTCAATCTTTGAGTCTGGGGTACGAATTTGAATTTGAGATTGAGTGTAGTGCCTCTGTAATAAGCATAGAAGGAAAAAAAGTGTGTCTTTCTGTTTGTTTTAATTTTTGCCCTTTTTTTTCCCCCTGTGGAGACATCTGTATGCTTCCTAAGAAATCAATGAGATCTTTTGACAATGTGTAGTGCTTGGAAGTCCTTATGGAATTCCCTGGTGTGGTTCTGCTTTTTCAGTTAATGGCAGCCACTCAGGAACAGAGAGAAAGAAATGCATTTCATGATGAACCCTACCTTTTGTTCCTCACATCTTTATTTGAATTGCAATATTGGACTACGCCTTGGATGTTATGTGCAGTACACCCACTGCTATGATTTTGGAGCACACAAATGCTGACCCTCAGAAGTGTTTAGGTTTTCAGTAACCTTGCTACAAATTCTACCTGTTATTATACCATTGAAAAGAACAGCTGCTGTGGCTGGGCTCTGGAGAAAGCCCCCTGACAGGCTTTAAATAACTATCTAGTTTATATTTTTATTTTAAATATGTGTCTGCTAGAAGATCCTAGTCCATTTATTTTCACTTCTGATCAAGGCTCAGATTCTGCACATAGGTATCATCCAGCGACTGAGCAGTCTTTCCCAGTGCTCTGTGGGTCTCTTGGACCTCAGTCACACTAATGTTGACTTGCAGTAATCCTGATGGCTGCAGTCAAATTTCTGCATGTTTACCCAGGGATAATCAGTAACACTCTGGGTTCAGAAACCAAGTGATTCTTTCCTGGACCCTCCTTCACTTGTCTTCCTGTGAATTAAAAAATGGAGATGAGACATCCCTTCATTCAAACAATGAAGATGTTAGTCCTTCCTTTATTTACAAGGATTTGGGAATTACCTTTTAACCAGGGCTGTCTGGGAATCTTCTGTGAGAGCAGTTTTCCAATGGAAAATGCGTATTGTCAGATAACAGGACTTTATGGGGAGAAAGCTTATTATTTACCTCACTCATGTCCAGGATGACTGGAGGGAGGGATCCTTGACTGCTCAGAAGGTTGCAGCTTCAGCAGAACGGTGAAACTCAGGGGCAATTCTCAAGCATGGATGCACAGCAACCATCTCCCTGCCAGCCCCACCCGAGCAGCAGGCACTAGCAAAGGGGAGAAGCAGAAAGATACAGGACTTTGTTGCTCAGTGTTACGGTAAAGAACTACTCTCAAATGCTGTTTCTCCTTAGCAGCAGCCAGGGAAAATGGAGGAAGGAAAAAAATGCATAGATAAGACACCAAACCCCTTAACAGCATGCATCTAGTGAGTCTGAATCTCCACTAGTCTATTCCTGATACAGAGAACTAAAAAAAAGTGGAAGAGAAGTGCATAATGTTCTTTCAGGTTATAACTTATTTGGGTGTAAGAGGTTAGGTGAATTCATCTGACACAAGGCAGGAGTAGCCTGTGCAGCTTTGTTGTCCATATTGCTTTTGGTTTGATATTGATATCTGCTATTTGTTTTTGATACTGCTTTGTTGCTACAGCATTGTGCCTCAGCTAGATCCATCTGCAATTTTCCACGTAACCCAGAAATAAACAGCAGATGAGACATCTCCTCACAGCATTGCCACGGGTACCCCAGAAGCTACCAGTATAAGCAGGATAGGCTTACATGTAACTGAAAGAACACTGGAAGCAAATCCATTTAATGGGTTTTCAGTAGCACTGATGTCCTTCCAATAATACAGGCAGAGGAATGAATCTCAGGTCAGTGTTGCCCATAGAAGATGTCAAGGAGATTGGAAGAGGAACCGTCCTGTTTCAGAACATGTACTTGTATTACCCTGCAGAAACATTCGCCAGGCAGGCCCACTGGAGCGGAAAGTACTGTGATCCTTATAATGTTCACATAGGATGTGGGTATTTATGCTTGACAGAGACCACTGGTTGGCTGCAGAAAAACAGATCTGTGCAAGAGCCCACCTCAGAAGTCTTGGGAAATATTTTTCTTGTTTAACCCTCCTCATACATTGTTTGGGAGGCAAACACCAACCACTTTACTGGACTACAATGGGTCCTACAGTCTGGGCATCAGATGTTGCAAATACCTCTGCATTTGCAGAATTACCTCAGCAATTGCAGAATTATTGGTCACTTTGGGCTCACAAAAATAGTTGGGTTCTTAATGCTCCATTCCAATGGCTGGCTCTGATGACAGCTGAAAATGCCTTACAAAATGAAATACAGTTAATGCTATTTCTGTCCTGAGCTAATCATGGGTGGGTTTTTTTATTATTCTTAAATATTAATAGCAATGTTTCTACAAAAGATCTAAAGTCCAGAATTCCACATTTACCAATAATTTGGTCAAATTATTCCTCACTTTGGGTGCTATTTATGCTAAAAAGTCTAAAGGAGCACTTCTAAACTGGATAAAAATCTGCAGGATTAGGATGGCTATCATTATGTGAAATGGTTCCCTTGGGAAAAGTTCTAGAGAATCTGCTGCTGAAAACCTACTGGAAATGAGAGGGGGTTTGTTTGTTTTTGAAAGCCTGGAATACTTCATTTATTTTTAGATGTCTGGCAATTAATCTGGCTGCTTTAGGGATGCTTAAGATCTTCACATAATCAAGTGAGGTTGCCTATTTTTCATCCAGTGTCAAGATGTCAACAATCGTTTTGATTACATAGACCTGTCAGTTCGGTTATGTTTGCTTAAATGACAGTGTTAGTCTGATGAAGCCTTGTTTGAAAATACTTATTTCTCAGGGTTTGGCTGGCCTATTGCACACACAGGATATAACAGAAAAGGGTTAGGAGATTACATTTTTGTAAAGAAAGCCTACTTCGTAAAAATGAGAGGCTACTCAATCCAGAGTTCTAGAAAGGGTCAGGACATGATGATGTGTACAAGCAGAAACTGAAATTTCTGGGTTTTTTTCAGGGCTGTGAAACTGAAACATGACAGTAACATAATCATGCAAATCCAAAACCAGTTTCCATGATAAATTTAAGGCTCCTCTTAATTTTTTAACAAATAATTTAGGGATTTTCCCACAGGGGCTACTTGACTCCAGTGAGAAGAAAATTAGAAAGAAATTTCATTCTGAATTGAAGCGACTAGAGTTTGAAACCTTGCTGAAAAGCTATGGGAGAGGCATTATGCATTTTTCATAGAAAGCAATAAAATATTAATTCCTTTTAGTGACTTAGATGAACATTATAAAAAAAAGCATCAGAACTGGGGTGAAAGAGTTGCATTATTTAACCACAGCCTCTTCATTATATGTTATTAAAAAGATGTTCGATATTTTGAGAGGAAGAAGACTTTTATAGATCTGGTGATTAGAGTAAAAAATTAAAATCTATTCAGTCTTGGGAGAGAAAGCAGAGGCTGTAAGAAGATGTTCCCCTTCCTTACTTTCTCCTGTCTTCTAAAGAAGCAAGCATCAACATAATAATTAAGGAATTTTGTTTGACACCATTATGGGCACATCCCCTGTGCTGGAGCACCGTTTTACAAGATTGCTCATCAGAAAAACCCTCAGCAAAGTTAGAGCCTAGCTCCATGAACGCTGACATGCTGGGCTCCCTCTGAGCAATCCCAAAGAGGTTAGCAGGATTCTACCAGCCGAGGAAAGTTGCTCCCTACAACAGTACCTAAGTTACTATATAAGGCTTCTCATGAGTTCAAGATTGTGTAATATTTGCTCGTTACAATCATAATCCATTGGGTGTTGACATCTTCACAGCAAGTTTTGACCTGGCAAGGATATACAAGGTTAACTGTATGTATATCTCATTAAATTCAGAAGGGTGATGATTCAGGAAGGTCCCTGTTTTATTTTGCAGGCAGCTTTTGCCTGTTCAGGGGTTTTTAAAGAGTGGTGGTCCTGTTATTCCTCCTTACAAGAGCTGAGGCTTCGTTTGGCAACCATTAGAAAACTGTTGGATATAAGTGGATAAGACAGCTCTGGTAGGAGAGATGTCATGGAAAGAGTGTGATTCATTGCTTTGAGCTGTGTGCAGAGCTCAAATACTTGGTTTAATTTGGTGTTAGGTGCCAAACTACATATCAACAGTTTGACACCAAGACTGGGAGGGATCGCTTTCTTTCCTCTGCTCTTGCTAATCCTGAAACACTTCCTCCTCTTTTGAGCAGCCTTTCCCAAATGTTTCAGGTCGATCACATTCCAGTTAGATGATTAGACATCAGTGCTGTGGATATGCTCTGCAAGCTGCACCTGAAGCTTGAAGAATATACCCTTTCCTGTGAACTCCTTCCACTCTAGGATGTTTTACAACAAAGTTACCCTAGATCTGCTCCTGGATTAACATACAAGACTATTAAAGAGCATCTAACACTCAAAGTAGTGATTCTGTCAAGCTCCAAATTTTGAAAAATCATAAAACTGGAGCACTCGTATCAAACAGATCTGCTGCGTAGCTCTCTATCTCCATTGCTGTTTAACACATATTTTAGGATTTGTCAAATTGTTGCATAGTGGTGGTATACATAGCAGGGAAAGGGTAATGGTTGTTGTTGCTCATAAAATGTACATTTAAGCACAAGGGAACACTGCATTGCTGATGTAACAAGGTAGGTGACATCCACTGCTTTTTCCTCCTCCAGTGAGCCAGTCTTTTCATCATAAAAGGGAATAAAGTTGGTCAGACATGATTTGCCTTTGATAAATTCATGCTGGTTTCTCCCAATCACCTTTTCATCCTTCATGCGGCTGGGAATGGCTTCAGGCAGGATTTGCTCTGTAATCTTTGCAGGGGTGGCAGTGAGACTGACTGGCCTGCTGCTACCTGAATACCCCTTCTTGAAAATGGGTTTTGTTGCCTTTCAGATGACAGGAACCTCTCCGTGGTCACCATGACCTTTGAAGATGATAGAAACTGGCCTTTGAATGACATTGGCAGGCTCCACAGCACCATAAAAAGCATCCTGACTGATCCCATAGACTTGTGTACGTCCAGTTGGCTTAAGTGCTTCTAACTCCGTCTTTCTCTGTTGTGGATAATGCTTCACTCCCACATACTCTATTCTGCTATTAGGTTCAGTGTCCTCAGAGGTCTGAGGTCCAACTTTGCTAGGAAAAACTAATAAAAAAGCGATGAATACCTCAGTCTTGTGCTTTGTTCCCACCTCCCCTGCCTCACAAGGGCAATGGGATCATTTACCCATTAGCCTTCCTTTTTCTGCCTGATTACTTACAGAGCCCATTCCCTTTGCCCTGGAATCTGATTCAGACTGAACGTTTGTGGTTCTCCAGTGCTTTCCAGAAAGCCCAGGAGTGAACAGAGATGATTTTGCATGGGTAATTCCTACCAGACATTTCATCCTCTGCAATGCCTTGCTGATTTTCAGCAGTTTTCATATAGGGAAAGAGATAGCTTATGTTGCAAGGCTGATATTTACATCTGTTTCTTATTGCTCCGTATTCAAAAATCATCTTATTGTTCCAGTAGTCAAGAAGAGGGGAAATTATTTCTGTTCTTTATAGCAATTAAGATGGGAGGATTGTGTGGATGGGTTTTGTGTACTGGGTTTTGTACAACAGATTCTTCTGTCGGGTTTTAATTGAGTTTAGTGTCTATTGGGTCTATATTCAGTGAAAACAGTCCTAAAATTCTGTCACTAAGCACAGTGATCATACTACTGTTATCTTAGAAGAGTCTGGTAAAGCCCTCTCTGCTCAAGCTAGAGGGTTTCTTCTTGATCTTAAGACTGTTCAAATAACATGTTTTCATGTTGGTTGTCTACCTCGGGGCTAATTTGCTTGTTTGTTTTTATTTGGAAAGCTTCTGCTAAAACAAACAAATGAAAGCAAATTATTGTTGCCTCTGAAACAAAGTTGGTGGAAAATGTTTTGCTTTGCCTGTCAAAAATTATTACTCTCATTTTGCGGCAAAGCTCTACTACTTTGTGTGCAGAGATGGAAAACTTGGCAGGGACACTGTTCTGATGTCATGGTGTGCTTTTTGCTATCCTTGAAGAAATTTGCTCAATACATTCCTGTAATATGTATTTTCTTAGAAACTTGACAGAGATTTACTACCAAAACCCCTGAGGATTTCTTTGCACTGAGAAGACCAGACGTTTCCATGCCAATGGGCAGGGCTGTACTGGCTGAGGAAGACCTTGCTACTCCTGTCCACGCAGGATAGTTGGGATAACAGATGGCAGATCCGAGACCTGCTTCTCCCATTCTCTCTGTGTCTGCAGGCAGGATACTGGGGAAGTAGGAAGGTGCATGTGTCAGGTATAGAAGTGCACGGAGTGGGATGAAGGGAGAGGGAGCCTGAGATGAGAGAAGGAATGCAGCGCTGCCAACTTTGACTTCACAGGTAGCAAAATTTTTTGGTGAGATGAGCTTCCATTCCCTTACATTTAATACAAGGCACTGAGGTGGATCATTAACTGAACCACTTAGGAGAAAGCTACAGGATCGCTTACAAGATAATGTCTCTTATTTCTGTTTTCCAACATACAGCTACATATTCTCACTTTGTTAATATTAGCTCAATAATGAATGACTGCTGGTGTTTTGTATGGCACTGCTCTTTCAAACTGCCATTGCATTATAAGCAAGCAAACACAAGTCTGCTATAAAATTTTCTGTTGCAAACATCACCAGCTAAAAAGCATTAGAGGTGCCAGTGGCAGCATGTGCAATCTGATCTTAGCTCAGACTGCTAGCAAAGGCTTTCTGTACCTGGGCTAAAATAATTTTCCTCATTATGCATTTGGAAGAATGAGGAGGGCTGTAAATATCACTTGCACACAAATGCAGATGCACCAAATGCCAGAGCAGGATTTTAAAGAATGGCTTGTCATTTTGGAAATAATGCCCCTCTCTTGCACTGAAGGCAGGCTCTGTTGAAATATTTGAGATTTGGGAAACTGAGCCAAACTTAGATAGAATGATTATGAGCAGAAGGGACTGGGAAATGAGAAAGAATAGAACAGTGAATGGAAAGGGCTGGGAGAGGATAGGAGATGGGAAGAGGAGGATGGAATATGGGCAGGAGCCAAGGCACAGGATGGTAGGAAAAACATTTGGGACGAGCTTAGGGACTGTAGGGTAGAAATAAATTAAAGGACAGAAATGGAATGACTGAATGCAAGAGCAAAAGGGGTTGAACAGAACCAAAAGAGGACAACATCTAGCTGAAGTGTGGACAGACATCTCAAAGGAGTTGCATCTGATATTGCAGAACCTGAAGTTAGACATAGTGTTTGTATGCCTCAGTAATTCTAAGCTGCCTAGCAAATAGTTGTGAAAGCCCTCCATCTTTTTCTGATGATGCTGATGGGTTTGCATGCTTAAGGGATTTAGAAACAGAAGTTTAAAAGGGTTTAAAAGTTACTCATCTGTAGGATAAAAATTACGGCAATTTATTTCCAATTTCAGTTTTTTGAAAGCCCAAGGCAAACACAGCATTAAAGGCACTTTAGGTTTACAGAGGTTGGTATTCGGAAGCTAGGAAATGCTTGCGTGAAAGTTTCTGGTACAACCTGCTTTGCCTTCCCCTTCTCCCTTTATTTCAGTATTGTGACACAATTTTTAGTTACACAGTGGTGTATTTTTGCCAGTACAATAACCTGTCCCCATTCAATGCACAGAAAGGATAGTGTTCCAGGAATAGTTCTGGGTGATACAATGAATGAGACTGTCATCTTCAGCTTATCATGGAAGTGTAATTCTTCCTCCACCGGTTAACGGTGGGACAAGCATCCTATTCAAAGCATAGTGTAGAGACAGCCCATATGTTGCAAATGTGGAGGCATTGGAATCTATACACTGCTTTGTTGTGAAATTACAGCTGTAATCTTAATGGTACAGGGAGACAGTCCATTCAAGTGTGGTCATGTGTGAACACGTGTGTGTGCACACATGTGAATTTATTGTGCTATGGCTGATGATTTATATCTCTATAATAACATCCCTGTTGAGTTTGCTGGCTTTTCCCTCAAATGTGTAAAGGGGGGAAGGAGGGAACTTTATATGGAAGAATGAGACAGCATCTCAGAGAACTGGGAGAGATGCTTTCCTGTCAGAACACTCAGGGTTGCTTCTATCTCGTGAAAACCGGGAATTCTTGTGGCAATGGTGCAAACTGCAACGGGATGGACATATGGGTATTGTTAGATGCCTGAACCCTCCTCACCTTGTTGCCATCTGATGCTTTGAGATCTGCAGGTACACAAATTGAGAAGTCTTCATGACTTTTCTTCCCTCTTATAGTGCAATGTGAATATGAAAGCCACTGTTTCATTTCCCATATTCAGTGAAGTCACTCCTCTTTTCTAGCATAAGTGTGTCTAGCATTTTGCCAGATGAAGAGAGTAATATTTCAGGCCTATGCCTTCACCTGGACTAGGATAAAGAGGCTGAAGTCACCAAAGAATTTGGCCATTAACATTTGATACCATATCAGCTGGCTGCTCTAACACCTGGAAGGATGTTAATAAACAGATAGGTTTGCTCCCGGTTTCTGGTAAGAGAACAAAACAGGAGAACTCAGTTTCTGAGTGGTAAAGCTAACAGCTTTAGGGCATAAGCTGATTCTGATTCTCTCTCCTGTTTAGCACTCTCATTTGTAGATTTATGACTCTGAGTAAGTAGGGAGGTATGAAGTTGGCTGTAATTGGTACTGTGCATAAATGTAAATGACCCTTTCAAATGTGGATGTTCTGCCAGCTACCACATTTTTCCAATTTCCCTGGCCTCTTTTTAGACCATTGGGATTTGGTTTATGTGCGGAATATTTTGGCTCCTGGGAAATGGATTCTACCTCAGGGCCTCAAGCCTGTAGGAAGTTATGTTGTACCTCCTAGGTTGCATGTTAAGGTGCAGATGCATGGTTTCAGAAGTCCATAGCTCACTCAAGTTACTGCAGGTACTGACTCTGATACTGAGGGGCCACTGACCTGCAAGTGAGTGAAGAAACTAGTAGGGTCAGAGGGCAGGAATGCTCCATAACTGGGAAAAG
Source organism: Coracias cyanogaster (assembly GCA_033124195.1). Lineage (NCBI taxonomy): Eukaryota > Metazoa > Chordata > Aves > Coraciiformes > Coraciidae > Coracias > Coracias cyanogaster. Next base: position 3,175 of record JAVSBS010005553.1, on the reverse strand, counting down.
TACCTGAATGTGGGATGAAGGAGATAGGGGTAGCGCAGGAGCCATGGAGGAGACAATTAGAAAGTTCAGGATAAAATGGAGTCACTGGGAAAACCAGAAAGGCAAGAAGTGGATAAGAAGTTCTGCATGCACTAGACACAAACCTAGCTACCCACTTGGGTTATCTTGGTTTTGGAGTGCATATGTTGAGGGTCTCTGAGTTTGGCTCTCCTGAGAAAATGCTACAAACCCATAATTTTGTGGCAGCTGCAGTGCTGAGCACATCATATCCAGCAAAATGGAGCTGAAGGGAATCCAAAGGGTAGTGTTTCCCAAAATCCTGACCCGTATTCAGGAGTGCATAAGACATCCAAGGGACCATTTGGCTTGTGGAAGCTCAGCTGCAGTGCTGCAGATTGACAGGTGCCTGTAAAGGCCAGGGTTTGGTGGGGGCAATGTGCCTCCAGCTTCCAGAGTAGGATGAGAGCCCAGAATCAGGTGTCCTGCTGTGCTAGAGTCAGCAACATTTTTTCCTATGTATCTATGAAGAGGTTTTTGTGCACCTTGGCTTTAGTGACCGATATAGTCTGGGAGAGGATGTGGTCATCATAAACTCTTGAACATGCCTTACCTGAGCTTGGAGATGTAAACACAGCCACTACCTCAAAAAGAAGCTTAGTGGCATCTTTAGGTGGCACTGGTCTTGTGGTGGTTTTGCTTCAGACCTAGCAGCCAAATCATTCTGCAGAGTGTTATGGCACTGTTGCATGGCTTTCTGGAGTGCTGCTCCAGGGTTTGCCCCCTGTCCCTCCCTGACATCTCTGCATCTCCCTCGCTGTTCTTCTCCAGCTTTGTAAATCATGTACCATTGCAAGATGCTGGCCCAGCAAGATCTGCACGGAGGCTGAATGGTGGCAGCTGGCATCGCCTCTTAATATAGAAGTGAGGGGTGCGGCTGCACAGGCAGTGTGGTGCAGATCAGTTCGGGAACAGGCTGTGAGCTAAAAAGAGTTTAGCTGCACGTTGCAAAGGCTTATGGGTTTCATACTGAGTCTGAGGTGCCGCGTAAGTACACGGAAGGAGGTACAGTGACTTCTTCAGGGCTTTCAGGAGCTCGCACAGGTGGGGTACAGCAGCCTGGGTTCCTGCTCAGAGACAGACTGTGGTAGGAGGTGAGCAGAGCAGGTAGACATGGCCGGATAGGACTGCAGCTCACGTGGAGGCACCTCAGCTATCTGTCACACTGCTAGCTCAGGTAATGTGAAGACCAGAGCTGTGGCAGCACAAAATGTCTGTGTGGGCTGGAAAATCGTCCTGCAACCCGTTGCAGAGCTCCACGCTGTCTCTGCCACGCTGCTTGAATCTTGCTCATTTCAACCCGGTACAGGATGAGCTCAGTCACAGCAGTGATTGCAGTGTAGACATACCCTGTATCCCTTTATAAACCTCAGGAGCTTTTCCATCTATCCCACAAGCTGTTTTCTCAATAGTTAACCACGTGAATGAATAAATCACAATTATGATTCGAATAATCCATCCTGTGAATGAATAATTCATCGTAATAATTGAAAAAGGCATCTCAGCATGAAGCATTTTACTATTACAAAGGTAAACTCTCATTTATTTTTTTTTAAAGAAAAGGTATATTCTCCAGCAAAGTCTTTTTCATCTGGTTGCCATACCCTAATTATGTATAATATGAAGAAAAATGTGCTTCCTCGTGTGACAGCCATCTTCATCTAAATGAAAAAATATGCTTCCTTTTGCAACAGCCATCTTCAATGCTAATGAGTGTGAAAGGAAAAAAAGGATTAAGCGACATTTAAATCATATTCACCTCCTTCCCGAGGACAGAGGCGAACAAGGTGGCCACAGTCAGCTGGTCAAAATGTCCACAGCCTGAAGTAACTGAGTATTCCCAGCTAGTTAGAGAGGGATCGGGGCTGGGCGGGAGGGGTAAAAAGGGGAATGTTTTCTTCTAGATCTGTGCTGCTAAGAGGTAGTGTAGGCTAAGCATATGGCTCACAGCCAGCAGAGGCATCAGATACTACGATGATAAAAGCCTGGTTAATGATATTTAGCACTGACAAAGGGCTTTCAAAGGAGAGACAGACTTTTGTCCTGGGAAGGCTGGAGGCGGCCTCACCTGTTAGCCCCATTTTCGGAGGACGAAAGTACGCTGTCCTGAGTTCCTCTGTGCTTCCAGCTGCCAAGCGTGACAGGGATGGAGCAAGCCACAGGTTTCTAAAGCCAAAAGAGCTGGTCGTCTGATTGCCTGCGAAATGCACCTTTGGCTCCCAGGGAGATGAAGTGCTGACGGTGTGGTGGTGAACACAAAAAACGAGCAAGCTCACCTGTTTGGTACCAGGGAGAAGGGGCAAACTGTCCACCCCCAACCCGCGTCCTTTCCCGGGTCGCGCTGCTCGCTGTGGGACAGGCTGATGTCCCCCTGCGGAAGGTCCGATGCCACCGTCCGTGCTCGCATCACGGCGGTGGCGTTCCCAAAGGCAGCTCCGTGAGCCGCGGGCATGGAGTGACTGGCTCAAGGTCAACGACAGCCGGCGGCAGGGACCGGAACAACACCGGGCTCTCCCGGCGCCCACGGGCTGAGCTCCGAGCACCGACCGGAGCCGGCGGCCTTTGACGCTCCCCGCCAGGGTTTCGACAGGAGGGCCGGGGCCAGGGGCAGGTTTTCCCGGTGAGGGGGTGGGGGAACGGCGGGGCGGAGGCGGTGCCAGCCGGCGGCGGGCTGTTGCGGAGCGGCTGCCCGGAGAGCTGCAGGCCGACGCCGGATCCCCTCGGGGGTACTCCTCCCCGTCCCCGTCCCCGTCCCCGTCCCCGTCCCCCGCCCCACCTGCCAAAAAGCCGGTGCTCCTGGGCTGGGGCTGCTGCGGCGGGGAGCGGGGGGCGAGCACCAGCCGCCGGCGGGTGCGTGTGTGCCGCGCCGGGTGGGCGCGGGCATCGGCAGCTGAGCGCGCCGCCGCCGGCGTGGGTCGGTCTGTCTGTCTGTCTGTCCGTCTGTCCGTCTGTGTCCGTGCGTGCTGCCTCTGTGTGTGCGTGTGTCTGCGGGGACCCCTCCCGCTGCTCCCTCCCGGGTGTGTGTGTGTGTGTGCGCAGCGCCGGGCGGCAGCGCCGGGCAGGGCACGCCGGAGCCGGAGCCGGTGCCGGAGGAGGAGCTGCGCCGCCCGGGGAGCCC
>JAVSBS010005552.1:0-37349 GCA_033124195.1 Coracias cyanogaster | reverse complement strand
TAGTTTGTTTTAAAGAAAACCAGGAAAAAAGTTACATTAAAAGTTGAAAAGCTTAAGTCACTCTTTAAAGTGCTATATTTCTTTTTTGTGGGGTTCTTGAAAATCTGCAACTATGATACAGTTTTCAAGCCTGTTAGAAGTGCTGATGAGTTGAAAGTACTAAGCTGTTTCATCCTACATTTTAAGGCTATCTAAGTGACTATAGTAGGGGAAGTACTAGCACAGGCTGGCTAAGAGCAGGCTATCATAAACTGATTATCTAAAGACTGTTTTCTGTTTGGTGGGTGTGGGGAATTGAAATAGCCCACTAGCATGTCCAGCTGTAGATTTGACTGTATAGCATCTTTGGTTTTAAAATTCTTCTAATGCTTAAAAAGTTGATAATTACAAATAGTGAGTTCGTTTTTTAACTGAATGCTTTTATCTGTTCAAATGTAGCTCAAAAACAGTCACAAGTAAGGCTCATGTAGCTTACTAAGGTAATCTAATATAGTATATTATGCTTATACAGTTCTTTTAACTTCTGTAAGTACAGTCTTCTGACAGCTTAACTCTTTTATGAATTGGCATGACTTAATGAAACAAAATTAATGGAAACCAACTCCTCCTTAAAAAAAAAATCTCTGTGGAATTAGGGTGGAGGCTAGAGTCAATTATTTAAGTCACAATCACCTGGTCTGGTTAAGTGATACTGTGTTAATGCAAAGTTGAAAAGAATGTGTTTCTTTTTGGACTGGAGGCAAACATATCACTCTTGAGATTACTCAGTATTGAGTCTAATTGGTAGAATGTGGGTTTTTTTCTGATATTATCGTTTTGAATCTACTCCAAGCTACTAGTGTCCTAACTAAAATGAATTATGTACCAATTATGAGGTGTATTTCAGTTCACTCACATACTACTTGATACCCTTTAACATGAAGTTTTTATATGGCCTGTACCTTCTACTTGACATTAAGGCCCTCTTGAACTGAGTTTATGGTACTGGTACCTTCAAGGCAGTTTGAAATCTGGACCACTCTGCATATACAGAATTTTGTAATTGAAGAAGTTATGGTTTTGTGAAAAAAAAAAAAGGGGGGAAAAAAAAAACAACCTCAAAACAGTTGAAGCTAAGTGCAAAACTAAGCTTAGCGATGTACAGCACATTTCTGAAAATGCAGCACATCTGTTCACCTCTCCTTATAAAATTACTTAATCTTGTGAGAGCCATGAGGAAGATGTTTGATCATCTGTGTATGATAAGTGCAGTTTTGCTCCGTTTTGATAGCTGTTTAGCAAGGCTGGCAGAAGATGCTTTCTGAACTAGCTATACTTCTCTGACAGTAAAGTCAGTGCAACCAAGGTGTATCTTATTAAAGCTGAAAAAGGCTTTTCAGGCAGAGTGCATAGGTAAGGGCAAGAAAAAGAATTCAGGTTTTCAGAATCAGTTACAGTGGAAAATCTGTTCTTGAACTTTCTAATGTATAGCATTTTGAGTATCATTGTCACCTGTAGATGCTTAGCAGTGTTTTCCGTTTTCCTTGCTCCAACTGAGATTTTTAGAATTAAGTAAAATATTTATTACATGCAAACTTGAAATCCACACTGCTTGCAGCAGTTGTTATATAAGAGAAGTCTCTTTAGGTCTTCACAATGATTTTCAAGAAGGTGTTGAGTTCGTTTCAGTTCATAGTACTGAAGGATGTTGTCTTGGCATTCAGTTCCTTAAGTATAAAAGCTAGGAATTGTGTACAAATAAATATGTAAGGGTTCACTAAAGTATGAAAAGCTATTGATTTAAAACCAGAAATATGTAGAAAATTAAGATGTTTTTGTCTATAAACAGTGATATTCTGAGACTTCAGTTGCATCTTAAAGGTATCTTGGTTTTAAATGCTTAAAGCAAGGTCCTAAATAACTTGCAATTAACAGCAATTCATTTTAAGCTAGAATGTATTAGCTTTAAAGAAAAAAACACCTTATTTTTATATCAATAATAACTGCTGTTATTATCTTTTGAAAGTCTGGGAACTACCAAAAAAGGAATTGGTCCAGTATATTCTTCAAAAGCAGCACGAAGTGGACTTAGAATGTGTGACCTTGTTTCTGATTTTGATGAATTTTCTGAGAGGTAATTTCTATATTTTAATGCATAGTTGTAAGCATAGTTTTTTCAGTTTCTGAATAGTACCCTGTGTAAACAATTACATCTGGTTGCTGTTATTTTTTTAAATTAAAAATTATTTATAAGTATGGAAATTTTCTTTATAATTTTATTAAATTATCAATTTATGATTATGAAAATATTCCATTGTTTTAAAATTGTTTAATCGCCAAATAATCACAGATACGTAACCAGTAAAACCTAAGGTTAGTGGGGGCCTGAGGAGGAAAACAAACAAACCTTAGTGAAGCATTTTTACCTTCCAGGTTCAAAGTGTTAGCCAATCAGTACAAAGCGATATATCCGACCTTAGAGATAGATATTGAAGGGGAATTGGAAAAGCTTAAGGTAAGCCTGCTTCTGTTAAATGATACAATCACAGTGTGCAGTTACTGGTATGTAAATCTCTTGGTGACTGAAGCTCATGCTTGTGTGAGGAGTTAAAACATGATACATATCCTGGGAAATTGATATGTATCAAATTTAAAGAGTCTGCATTTCAAAACTGATTTCAAGAGAGATACTGTAAACTTAATGAAAAAGGCTTGTATATGGAGAATGATTTTTTGACTTCCACTTGTTCAAGCATACTGGCTAGGAGGAAAAAAAACAAATGTGTAGCTGGGGAAGGTATATTTCATTGTAAAGCAGAATATTAATTCCTTTTGTCAGAAACTTAAGAACTGAAATAAATTATTATTCCATGTAATAAGCATTAAGGAAGAAAATACTCAACACAGAAAAATGTAAGTTGATAGCAGAAGAACTAATGAAGCCTGATTCCCAGAAAACTTGTCTTGTGCTTAATTATGAATTCTGATTTTATGTCTTCCCCTGCACTGGGACAGTTGTGAGATTTCTCACTAGTATTAATTCTCTTACGCCCAATAGTACAATTTTTGCAGTGCCCTGAAGTTCTTATTTGAAAAAATAGTCCTTACCCAGCCTTTTTTTTGTTCATGTATTTTACAGAAATCTAAGTGTATGAGGGGTTTTTTGTTGGTTTGGTTTTGGTTGGTGTTTTTTTTTTTTTTTTTTTTTACCAATTAGAAACTCAGCCAAATTTGATAAATTGTTTAAAACCCTTGAAGTATGTGTGGAACAGGAGAGTTTGTCCATGGTTACGTGTTTGATTATTTCAGAAAATCAGGCCTAAGAAGTCACGCTTCTTGTATCTTTAGTTGCTGCTAAACTCAGTTTACCAGCCCTAAAATGGAGTACAGGGGAGTTCTTAGCATTTCTCTTCATCTTGCTTTAAATAATATCTGTTACACATGCTGTGATATGTAGACCTAAAATTCGGTTACAGATGAGCATGTTATAATGCTTTATAGTTCACTTAGTGCACATTAGGACTACAGAATATCTGAAGCTCATTGGTAGAGTGGAAACATACTATGTATCTGTAGCTTGAGGACAATTACTTGCACTTAATGTTTGTTTTATGCTAATGCACTTGGTTAAATTCTGAAAGACAAAGTTTTGTAGTCCACATGAAGTGAATCGTTAGATTGAGAATTTCTATATGTTCTCGTGGGGAAAAAGTCTGTGTACAAAGTACTAATCTGAAAGTTACTGGCTTCTCACATCCATCTACTTGGTGGCATTCAGGCACTTGACCCTTAGTTCCAATAAATAACTTTTTACTTTTACTTAAAAACATACTTGTATGTGTATCACAAACTAATGCTGCTTTACCATTGTGTGCATTTGTTGGCTGCAGATGGCCAGAAGTGGAACGCTCCATATACTGGTTTTGGGGGAGAAATTTTGCACTTCTGGAAATGAAATACTGAATGTAGTAAAGGATTGTGATTATACTCAAGATTGAATATTTCTAAAGCATTTTCAGAAGTTTGGATTTTATGTCCCTTTTTCCCCTTTTTTTTTTTCTCTTTTGTTCTTTCTTTCCTTCTAGGAAGAGCACACGTCTCGATTGTGTAAATCTGAGTCTAATGTTCTTCCTTCCCTTGGTCACATATTATGGCATATTTAGCATTTCTTTGTTTGCTTTTCCTTTTGAAGAGCACTGAGACCATTGTTATGAGGGAGCAGTAACACTTGTACTCTGGATGGCTTTATCGTAATGAAATTATACTATACAATAGTCTTTTGTATTCTTCAGGGCTGCATGGAAAAAGTAAAACCAATGGTAAGAGATGGTGTTTATTTCATGTATGAGGCTTTACATGGACCACCAAAGAAGATCTTAGTAGAAGGTGCAAATGCAGCACTGCTGGACATAGATTTTGGTAAGTATAACCTTTCTGAGACACACCTAAGATATATACTTACATTGTGAAAGAGGAAAAACTATAAACTCTTCTTATGGCAGAAGTGTTATGTATTTTGAAAGAACAGTACTCTCTGTGACTAGCAAATAATTGGGGGGGGAGGGGGTAATTAAATTAATTCAAGAAGCTTTAGGCTCTCCTAAGATTATTTGAATGGCAGTAAAGATCAGGTGACTTTTCTTAAATAGAGTGTGGTTATTACTTCAATGTCTATAAATTTCATGTGAAATAACCCACAGTTGTATACGTTTATGGCAAACACTTGGGAGAAATGGAGAGCTTTGAGAGGCAAAGTATATATGCAACATACTTGCTGACTTTTGAAGAATCTCTTTGCGTTTTCCTTAAGCCCTTTATGCAACACTTAGTTTTCCAGTGTTTCACAATGTAAGGAAAGATGTTGGGAATCTGGATTGCTAATGAGGCAAGAGCAAAAAGATTATCCCAATCAATTTGAAATTATAAATGGTACAGCTTTTCTTAAAACATGGTAGTTTTGCAAATAAAATCAGAAGCTTCTTGATAGAAACAGCTTTTTAAAAATGAGATTATGATGTTTGTTCTCTGTATAGGCATAAGCAGCCTATATGATTGGCTCCTGCATTTTGCCACATTTTTCTTCAGTCTCAGTAGACTTGTAACTGCATCATTTTTATTGTTGGAAAGATGCTCAAGTCTGACATTGAAGCCTGTAACGACTGCTGTCAAACAAATACAAAATTGGTACGCGCTCTGCTTTCAACTGATAGGAGTTCTGATATCATGCGTTTTCGAACAGGTGGAGTTTGAAAGCCTCTTCTTTTAAGAGGAAGATATGTCTAAGACTAATCACTGTAAGTGTAAGCATTGCAGTTTCCCGTGATAATCGGAATATTGAAGAAACTTTCTTTTGTCACAAGTCAAAAAAAGAAAGAAGTCTTTAAATACGCTTGTCACAGGGAAATGTTTGATGCAATACTGAGGTATTTGCAGAAAACTCTAGGGAGGTTTGTTTTTGTAAGTAGTGAGAATTTTGGATTTCCTGTAAGTATAGGAAATGAGAATAGTCTGGAACTATCAGACTATTACTATCTAATACTATCAGGTATTATCTATAACATGTACAGAGTTGTTTGGGTCACTCACATTTTTCTCCTGCCTGTGATGTGAGCCCCACACACAGAGAGAATGTCTGCTGTCCTTGGGTAGATACCATCAGTGGATTGGGTTCTTGAGTTTACAGTAGACAAGTCCTAGTTAAAGATTTGGCAATGCCAAATTTGATTACTGAACATTCTGAATGAGGCAGTTCTGTGCACCTTGGTGCACAGAAGTCTTAATACTGAAGTGAGTGTTACAAGGGTGTGTCTGTTGGCAGTGAAGATGGTAAATGCCCAGCCTTGCAGTCCATCCTGCTTTTCTGGAGTGTCTGATGAAGAAGCTTTCTTGTGCGTGTCTGGGGCTGGGGGGTGTGTGGTCTTCTGTGGTCTACTGTATTTTTAAGCACAGAGTGAGGATAAACCAATGTCAATATACTAGGCTGGGAGCTGAAAACGACTAAGGATAGTCTCATTGACTCTGTTTGTGGCATCCACTAGCTATATTTACCTGTCATTAAAGAAATGGTCAGCTACTAAAAGCTCAAAGATAAAAGCTAATTAGCACTTGCAAACTGTTCTTGTATGTCACCTGTAAGCCTGTGTCTGACTCTTGAGAGATTTAAGCAAAAGAAGCTAGAGATACCTGAAGCTAGTCTGAAAACATCACTGAACAGTCTGACTGAGAACAGTCTGACTTCTTCTAGTTGTCTGTTGCCTTCAGTTCCTTTTGTCTTGGCTGTTCCTCTCTTACGCATTTGCAACTCTTATACCAAAAGAAAACAAAAACCCCAAAGTCTGAAGCATGAAGTACAAGTCTTTCACTTACATGTAATTACTGTGTGACTGAAGCATTTGTTCACAATTCAAAGCAACTAAGTATTAGCATGCTCCGTTTCATCTTCCATTGCTTAAAAAAACAGAAAAAAAAAAAGTGTAGGCTTAAGGATTGTGAGATGCTTAACACTTATCTTTGCTGTCCAGGCTGCTTTTAAAATGAAGGCTGAATATTTTACTAGAGACAAACTCTCACTGCTATTGAACTAGACTAGTATATTACAGGAGTCTTCTTTTTTTTTTTTTTCTTTAATTGTAGAAATATATTTTTTTCATTTGATGATGTAAGAAAATTGTTTTTTCTGGATTTCTACATTTCTTTGCAATTTCTTATAATGGGCTGACCAGTTTGTAGAGCTTCTACTTTTTTTTTTCTCCTGGAATGACATATGATAAATATGTATTTATCATAAACTTTTAATACCATTTTCTTAAAAGTCTCCCTTCAAATTTTGACATTGTTCTATTAGTGAGTATATTTTATATAAGATAGCAAGGCATGATTTTCTGGTGTCTTATACCCATATTTGACTTGTATGATCATTAAGAATTATGTAGTCAACTTTTACCTCTGTACCAGTTGAAGTGGTAAGATTTCTATCCCTTTCAATAAAGAAGGATCAGACAATGTATTTACAAAGCTAAGAGCTTATTAAGTGTGTTCTTGACCTCAAAATACATTTATTGTGTGTTTTGGTTTGTGCTTTTTAGTGTTGTAAAACCTAAGTAAGTGCAGCGCAAGTACAACCCCTTCACCAGGTTAGATTTATTCATTTTTAAATAGCTTAAAACCAGTCTTAAGTTTTAAAAACCATTTTGTTTTTAATAGGTACATATCCTTTTGTGACTTCATCAAACTGCACAGTTGGAGGTGTGTGTACAGGTCTGGGCATGCCACCGCAGAATGTCGGGGAAGTGTACGGAGTTGTGAAAGCATATACAACGAGAGTTGGAATTGGTGCCTTTCCTACAGAACAAAATAATGTGAGTATTTTCTGTCCTAGATGTGACCTGTAATTGGGTGAAATAACTTGGTGTGTCTGTCTTACGTTAAATCAAAGTTACTGGTTAAATGCAAGTGGATGATGGTGTATTTGGATGTCCTGTTCTTTTGATTCTAGACTGACCTTACAGCACTGCCAAATCTGATTGTTAGTTTCTCAGACCTCCTCATAGAATAGAAGGCTACAGCAGAAACAAATTTTAAGAGATTTTTCTCAAATAGTGTTCTCTTGAATTAAAAATAGCATTTTGTATTTCTGTTTTCATCTCAAGGGACAACTCTGTGAAAAATCAGGGGAAGAACTTTTAAGATCATTTACAGTGTTGTAAAATGTTAAGTATACGTCTGTGTCATGTATTGCAAACTAAAAAAAAAAAAAAAAAGAAAGCTCATGTAACAGTATTATTCTTTGTTAGGAAATTGGAGAATTGCTGCAAACAAGAGGTAAAGAGTTTGGTGTTACCACTGGGAGAAAGAGAAGATGTGGCTGGCTGGACCTTGTGTTACTCCGATATGCCTACATGATTAATGGATTTACTGCGTGAGTTACTTTGACAGCTTTTTTGACAACCTGACATAAAATCTTGAAATGCTACAAATTACTGTAAATTGTACATGTACTAGTTAATAACTTTCAGACAGTATTAATTTGTTGATTATTTTCATTTTTTGATAAAGTAACTTTCCCTCACTTTTCCTAGCATTAAATGGTTTTATATTTGACACTTTCATACTTGTCCATTTTTCTTTCCTTTCATTGTAGCACATGATGGTCATAATGGTCATAAAGTATCTTGGCAGCACCCTGACCAATTAAAATTCTAACACTTAAAGCTATAGACCAGTCACGTTAATTGGAGAATACCTGTTTGATTATTGGCATTTTCTTATACTACTAGATCTAAGGACATAACAAAAGCTGTTTGAGTTGCTTGGGTTGGTTTTTTTTGTTGTTTGTGTGTTTCTTTTAAAGTTACACCGTATAGATAGGTTAGAGCTATATGAGCTATATTTCTAAGGAAAGACAATTAATTGCAGTGTACAGGAATACTTTTTTCTTTCGGTATTTTTACAATGTGACGAGAGTTGAGAGTCGTTGAACTTGTTTAACCAGAGTCATGTTTCTTTGTAGATTGGCACTTACCAAACTGGATATCTTGGATGTGTTTCCAGAAATCAAAGTTGGCGTTGCATACAAGCTAGATGGCGAAATCATACCTCATTTTCCTGGTAAGACTACTGGTTTAACAATTTTAGATTTTGGTGAGATGTCATCTGATACTTAAATCTATTTGACTTGTAAAATTTATGAGAGGTAATGTGTTACTTCAGCATCAAGCCATTAGTGTCTTCCCAGATGTACCAGAGACACCCTGTACTAGAGCTGTATCTGCCACCTGAAGACACCTCTACCAAATACTGCCGTCAGTCTACTAGAAAGATGCAAAGTGCTATATATAAAGCTTCTTAAATGTAAATGTTATTCCTGCCTTATCGCTTTCCTTTAATACAGCCTGCATTATGTTCAAGCAAAATTAGAAGCTTGTTTCACACTCTAAACCCAGTGTTTTATTACCACTACTATATGCATCCCCTCTTCTAGTATGACAGGTCTTCATTTAAGCACACAGTGAACCACCTGAGAGACCTGATCCAGATGAAAATCCAGGTTTTTCTCTCCCTGTGTTGTTTTTCTAACAGTTCAGTTCCTTTTAATGGTTCACAAAAACCTGTCACACATACACAATGGAAAAGAGGGAGAAGGGTAGCGGAAGGAAATGAGCAATTGGTTTAGGTGAAAGCAATGCTACTTTCTAATGCAGGACCAACATACATCAGCTTAGAGTGATAAACTGTAGCTCTGAGGAGGACAGCGGTCATTTTACTGATACCTGAAAAATCTATCTTCACATTAAAATATTCAAATATCACAAAGCGCTGTTTCCATAGATAATGTTATCTTCTTTCAGTTTGCTATGGTAGAGATATTCCAGAAAAAGGAAAAGCATTAACCAGTACTAAAGATCGGGCTTTCTGGTTTTCTAATGTGTGCGTAGATATCCATTTCTATTCTAATTGCTACCTCAGGGTTTGAGGCTGATATGGTTACAATTTTTCATATGATATCATCAGCAGGAAACTTTTGTGGGTAAGGAGATCAACTGTAGTAATCAGATACAACTCACAGCAGGGTTTATGTAGTATAAAGATGTAATAATGTACAAAGGAATAAGTGATTATCTGCCAGTAGTCCTTGAAAATAGCACATACCTGTTAGGGAAATGCATAAGGAATTAACACAAAATCTTCTAGTTTTCCATGTGCTTGGGGGACTTTTCTAATTGATTCGCCCTCCAATATCTTCAAACAAAAGTGCCCGTTACAATCTGAATGCATACTGAATGACATGGCATCCACTTTTATTCAGGAAATTTAGTACTCATCTTGCTCTAAACCAGGGAAAGCTGTTCCCTTTTAAGACTCAGATATCCCCTGGTTGATACCTGTATCAGAATATTAAGAAAACTTGTGTGTACTTTAGACGGCCTTTGAATGTAATGGAGATTACACATTTGAGTTGAGAACTACTCCATAAATGCTTCATCTGGAGCCCTGTCATCTAACCTGGGAGATATTTGAACTGTCTTGTGCTTAAGCCAGGAGGACTTTCTCTGGCAATCAATCATTAAAGATGATATAAACAAGTGGCCATGTTTTCCAGTACTAAGACTTTAGTGACTACTTTTTGTTTTAATTATGTCTCTCAGATGGGAGACTTTGCTCTGTGTGCATGCCCAGGTAACAGGTAGCTGACTGTTGGTCATAGCAGCATCATGTGGCTCACCTGCCTAACTGTAGTTTTCGTTACTATATGAACAATTAAGAATTCTGGTAGAAATTTAGTAGAAGCTGTTGTCTTTGCTGTTGACATGCTGTCTTCCTTAAGTGTCAGGAGGGAGTTTGAGCAGAACTTCTGGTAAGCTGGAAGATGCTGTCTGTCACAGTGCCTCTGTGTTCCACACCTCTTTGCTATACTCCTCAACATTTGGCAGCATTTTCAGCACATATGCTGCAGGTTACTTTTTTACCCTTGCCCCTGGCATAAAAAAAAAGTTAACTTTCTTCCCACTTTGTGTTTTGCAGACCATTAGTTTGTCTCTGGTGTCTACATCCCTGTATGCTGTGCACTTGTATAATTTTTTTTTTTTTTTAAACTTGCCACCTTGACATTTTAAATTTAATTTAGAAGAGATCTAGTCTGGGAATCTCTTGCTGGCAGGGTGTTTCTTTCTCCCCTTCCTACCCTCCCACTCTCTTGGAAATGTTACTGATTTACCCTTCTTGTGGAATGACTGTCTCTAAATTAGAAGCACACACAGTGCCCGTCATCTCAGGAAAAACAAGCCATATTTCATATATTGTTCTTCCAGCTGGATCAGAGGATCATACCAGTCTCACTCAGCTTTTTAGCTTAGAGTTCTGAGGGCATTTCATAATCTCCTCTTAAGAAAGAACTGAAAATGTCCTATGAATTTACAGCTGACTTCAGTTGGTAGCATTGAGGCTGTAATCTTTCATTGTGGAGCTGGCCCGTATCTCTGTTTCTGTTCAGTCATAGGAATTTATGAAAGAAAGGTGGAACTCCCTGCCAGCTCTGAGCTGATCAGTTTACAAGGAGTACGAAGGCTATGGTTTAGTCCTGCTAATGCCTCCTGTCCAGGTTCAGCTGCCAGTTATCTCAGCACAGGCAGACACAATCTCTAGATCAGGAAACTGATCCTTAGGAAACTGAGAGATTACTTTGGAGCAGCTTTACTTCACACTTCCATTGTTTTTTCTTCTGCTCTTTCCCTGGACATCTACTGTAGGTTAAAGAGCTAGAACACTGTGCTGGATACACCTTTGGTCTCACCTGTATGACTTTTTAGGTTCAATTTCTGGAAGTTGTTGAAGGATATTTCTCTTACAGTGCTGCCAAAATGCAAATTTCAGCTACTGTTTTTGAGTTGAAAGTAGCATCGTGTCATTCCCCTTCCACATGATAGTACCAGACTACCAGATATTATATCTGCTCTCACTGTTATCTAATTCAGCTATTTAATAAGCAATATTCCAGAAAGCCTAAAAGATAAATCCTATAAGGGAATTGCTGATAGAAATCTAGATGGTGGCTACATCTGTTACTACACTGAGCTCAGTTTATGGCTTACCTTTTCCACACATCATCTTTTATTACACCTTCTGGAGCACAATGAGAGAGTAATTTGAAACATCAAGAAGTTTATCCCTTCTTTTTCTTTCTCTCTTCTAGGGAAGTAAGGAATTGAACTCAATACAGAGTAATGGAAAATTGTAGGCAAGATTAGAACATTCAGTTCTAAGCGCTTTCAGCTTTCTCCTAGCTAGCCTCAGAGAGGCTTCAAAGATTAGATTAGGTGTGCAGTCACTTTCCCTGTTCAGAAAGAGGGAAGCTGCTTCTTATTTTAGACCATCTGCACTGCCTGGAGATTAGTTTATGGTTTTGCACTTTGAATATAGCTATTCTATTTTACAGGTCACCTGAACAGCAAACAACACTTCATTAGTTACTGCTGATGATACTAAAGAAAGTGCTTATCCTTGGCCTCTGCAACCCAACATCCTTAATATGGCTGTCTGTTTGTCCTGATTGCAACACGTGTTGATTCAGGATCATTTGCCTTAACCTGTGAATACCTCAGTTCAGAAGTTGTGCATTTCTTCACTGTTGTAGGCTTGGAAGTCAGTAGAAGGCTTTGAAGTCAGTAGAGCATAGTACTCTTTCACCCTTAATATTTCAGAAAGGCTCTCCTTATGGCATTGCTACTCTTGAACTCTTACCTGCACCACACAAATTCTTCAGTGTGCTGAGCTGCACGCACTGGAAGGGGTTAGCTGTGATTTTGTGTTTGCACCTCTACTGTGCCTCTTGCACCGCAAACCCTTTCTCAGGTTGACTAGCTGCCTTTGCAGGGTAACTTTATTGGAGGCATGGAGCCTACATAACATTAATTACAGTGCCTTTGGCAGAGCCCTGCCTTTTTTAGGAAGGCGAGAATGCCTGACATCTCCCTTTTAAAATTTTTCATCAAGGTATTTTGACGATTTACAGGCTTAAGGCTTTTGTTTTGCTGTCCAGTGTCACTCCGAAACTAAGGTTCAGATAATGACTGGAATGATTCAATTCCAGAACGATGTGCCTTGCATCTTTTCCAGTACTTGAAATCAGCATAGGATTCAGAGTTAGTGGGCAACGTTGTAGCAAGTTACTAAATGAAGAACAAAAGGGAATGTACTCATCGCTTCTATTCTGAGAAGTAATTGGAACAGTTCCTGTTCGTACATCATGCGGGACTCCACGCTGCTTGACAAATCCGTTGTAGAGTTTTGGGGCAAAGGGTCTGTGGGCATCAGAAGTCTGTTAGGTATAAACTACATCTTGTAACTGTTTGGTAAAAAGTACACTCCTGTGTCATTTTAAAATATGTTTTAACTGCCTGGTACTTATAAGCTGGTACCTAATTTTGCTTTCACATCACCAAATTCCGTCATGAAGGGAGAGTTGGATCTTGGTATTTGTTCAGAAAAACAAAACAAACAACCTTGTGGGAAATTATTTTCCCTGAAAAGTTTTTTACTGAACTGAAAAGCTTGTAGTTTAAACAAAATATATACATGTGACACTGATTACTGGAATTCCTTAAGTCTAAGTCCTGATAGTTACTGGAGGTTTGGTGGGGTTTTTTTGGTTTTGTTTTTTTTCTCTGCTTATATTACCAAAAAAGGATACTTCAGCACCTTCAGTGCTGGTATTGTCTTATGAGAAAACCTCTTTGTGTAAGAAAAGAAAAAAAAAATTACATTTATGTGTTTCGTGGTAGAGAATATATAATCTTTGTGGACATAATATTTTTGTTCCTGTTTGCTTCTCAGCCAACCAGGAAGTCTTAAATAAAGTAGAGGTTCAGTATGAGACACTCCCGGGATGGGATACGGACATATCAAATGCCAGGGCATTTGATGAGCTGCCTGTAAATGCACAAAATTATGTTCGCTTTATAGAAATGGAGTTGGGTGTTCCTGGTAAGTAAAACAGATTTTGTTGCTTTTTTTTTCTTGCTCCATGAAACCTGTCTTAGTACTTTATCTTAATGAACATTCAAAACAATGAAAACTAGTTTGTAGCTGTGCTTATTCTGATGTGCTTTGTGATACTTGTATTTATTGTTTTACTTCTTTTTATTTAGTTAGTTGTTGAATTGGAAATTTTCAAAAGTTTTAGTATGTGTTCACAGAATTGCTGCGGTTGGAAAGGACCTTTGAGATCATCAAGTCCAACCATTATCTATCTCTACCATACTATAGTTCTTGTTCAACTGAGATTTTGATAACTTGCTGAAGTGTTTTTCAGACTGGTTTTAACAGGAGTTTAGTTCTGCTGCCATGATAAAGTCAGTGGGACCACTGGTATATTAATTTGGTAAAATATATGTGACAGGGATCCTAAACTAACAAATCTCTCTTACGCCCCCTAACAAAGATGATTCTATGGTTCCATCCTAAGATGGGAATTAGGAGATGATGCACATCTTTGCTTATAGTTTCCATGTATTTTTTTTCCTATGACCTGGAAAACTGATTTATTTATTAAAGCAGCTTCAAGATGGTTCCTGCTTTTCTAAGTTATCAATGAACTCTTAGTTTGAGAACAATAGATAGAATTGTGATTTCTTAATGTAGTAATAGTATACGCTGCGTTTTTCTTCAGACTATGATACTTAAGCACTTAAGAAGGTAAGATTGTGTCTTACCATAAGATACAATCAGATCTTGCTTTGTATTACTTACAATAAAAATTTGCTTTTCTCTCCTGCAGTTAAATGGATTGGAGTAGGGAAATCCAGGGAATCAATGATCCAGCTGTTTTAAAGATTTCAGATGCATGGAAGAAAGCACACTCCTCAAAGACTGCTCAATCTTAAATGCATTTAGTAGCCCGCAAAGCAAAGATGTTGGAAAGATAGATTTTTGCATGGAAAGAAATGCTAGAGTTGATACCCACAAATCAGTTGCTACTCCTGAAAGAGACTTTAACATGAACCTTTATCAGTTCTTGTTCAACTGCAATTTCCAGGACATTTGTCATTGTTGTTCAAGGTGCCATCAGATTTTTTTTTTCTTTACCTAATATTTACTTCATAATGTAATTCCTGTTTGAAAATCTAAGGTAGCATTACTTTCATGACTGTTTGTTATCCTCTCTCTGCTTTTGGCGGTGTTACTTCCCTGAAATTTTAGACAGTAAAAATAATGCAGTTTTGCACAGATAGTTTTACATCCTCATTATTTGTATCCCTAAAGCTGTTGTATTCTTAATGGCTGCTCTTGTGAGTGATTAAAGAGGGGGGTTCTGATTTTATAATGCTATAAATGCTGTCTAAATTATTGTGTGATCTGTTTTTTAAAAAGATGTGATGCCAAGTTGTTAAGAATGTCCAGGTTTTTTTAGCTGTATAACACAGAAAACTTATCTCTTTGTAACTCACAGAGGACACTCAAGTGTTTACCAGGAAGTGTGCCCAGAAAGTTAGAAAATCGGTATTGTAAAAAGTTCATTTGCAATTATTAAAGAACTGTTCTGATTTTGAGTTAAATGTTTTATAATGTTACTTTTTTTTTTTCTGGTATTTTAAAATCCTTGCACTTCTCTACTTCCAAGGCGCGTATCTCAAACTGTTTCTGTAATTAAATGAGGTTATATTTATATTTGGTAAGGAGTCTTAACATTTTGATGCCCTTTTAAATTCCTTTCTACACGGCCAATGGAAGATCTTTCTCTGGAGAATTGGCAAAGCAGAGACGCTTTTGTAATTATAAATTGAAGATGCTTTAGAAATAACATTTAAAGTATTCAATGCATTTGATTTAGATGTAGGGAAAATAAGTATTCACCTCAAGACATCTGACATTTTGGCTAACTAGTGTTGGGAAATGTTGTAGAATCTTTTAATTTATAACCATTATTATATATTCCCAAGAATATGGTTTCTTTTGGCAACAACCCAATAATTACGTATTTCCTTCCCTGATTTTTTTGAGAATTACTTTGTTTTTACACACTATACTATACTATGGTAATCATGTGATACCTTTCCGACTAAAATAAAACTTTTTTCCTAAACCCAAGTTTATATCAGGGTGGGACAGTAGTTTTAGATTTAGTTCAGTAAATTTCAGCTGTGCGGATGAATATAAGAAACTTACAATGCAGAATAAAAGATACAAGACCTTCCTGATTATGTCTTAGATAACCAGATGTTTTCTGAAATAAAATAGATTTGGTGGATTGATGCTGCTGTTGAGGTGTTCAGCACAATGTTTATGTTCTCAGTTGACATAAAATAAAATTCTTGTCACAAGGGGAGGGACAGAAGAGTTGAAGGATAAAGCTACTGATATCTAAGGAGCATTTTCTATTGAACAGTTTGCCTGTGACAGAGCAGTTAGCACTGTGTGTATTTCACTTGTGTAGTATGTGGAAAGAGGAGGATAGCACAGAAGGGTGGAATATTGGCAAATACATTGAGAGTCCTTTTTATCAGCGTTGCATGTAAAGATTGTTCTCCTCAGCATTAAAAACCAAACAACTTCATACTCAGTTTCTTTCCAGGAGGGAGCAGGGGTCTAGTTTTGCTGTCAGCTGCACAGTCCAGGAGAGAACCATACCATCCCTCACTAGCTGAGGGACATCTTGAATTAAATCCTCTTCCTAACTCTCTGATGAAGAGAAGGAGGGTTATAACTGTGTAAAACAAATTCCAACGTTCATGTAAAAGGAAAAAAATAAATCGCTATTTTCTAGGCGATAGAGGAAGATGACCTTGCAATGTGAACAATAATTACTAAGTATTCTTGTCTTCCTGTAGCTGTAGGAGGCATCAAGGCGGTTTGTGCAGTCATGAAGCTACCAGCCAAGGGCCGGGGGCCTAGCTGGTTCGAGGAGTGAGTAAATAACTGAGGGCATGCTTTCCTTCTATGGTGGGTGAATGAATGAGAGCTTACTATGTAGTTGTTTAACTTCTGCCAGTTGTTTAACTTCTGCCAAGCAGAGAACTTCAAGGCCTGTTTCCCCCCACCCCCTTGATCACCCTTGTTTTTCGGCTGAGGAATTTATAGTCCTAGATGCAGCAGGATTTATAAGGAATATAACTATAGCCTAAAATGATACAAAGTATTTGTGCAGTTAAAGAAACAACAGAATTGTCTTGGATGCAAGAGCGATTTATGTTGGTTTTCTCTAAGTTCAGCTGAGATTTTTCTTTGATTCTTCCACTCATATGCAGGCCTGGAAAGTTGAAAACATTCTCCTACCAGTACTTGTCCAGATGATATGTGGGCCAGGATTAGTTGGTGTATATTTACTGTCATGACACGGAATAAAGAGTTTTTCTCTCTGAATTTTAGGTGGTTAAACTTGGCATCTGTAAAGCTTATGATGTTGTGCCTGAATGCCAATTTTGCCTACATTTTCCTGTGGTCAGTTCTTGGACTGGTGCACAAACACTTTCCTGGTGTCAAAGAACAGTTATAACTTACCAAATTCCCCCCTCTCCCCAGTGCTATTTTTTCTACCCCTTATTTCATTTGTACCTACAGGGAAATGGGTTGGGATGTGTTATCACCAACCTGAATGTCGTGGAAACAAAAAAGTTATAGAGATTGTTTCAAGCATCATGTGCTCTGCTCTTGAAACCAGCTTATGTTCAACTGTTAGCAAGGAGGAAGAAGAGAACAGCAGCCTAATAATACTCTACAACCAGCAGTGTATTTAGCGGGGGCAAAGTTAAATGGCTTTGAAGGCATTGTCTTTTTGGGATTTTTTTTTTTTCCCTCTAGCCAAAATTCACTGTTCTGTTTTGTTTTCCCCTTCATTAGTCAGCCCTTTGGCCTCAAAGGAATTGCCACACTCATTAGCAAAAGGCTTTTGGTTGCATGTCACAGGCTAGCTAGTAGAAGAAAAACCTTTGTACTTCAATGACAAACTTGTATTTCTCAGGCCCTTCCTTTATACTCCCTCTGTCAAGTCTCTTCTGTTGCTAGCATGTTTGGGGAGAGGATGGCAGCATAGGATAGTAGTTGAAATTTATTCTCCTCCAAATGTCCCCTCCCACTAATGGGATGTTTTCAGGAAGCACAGGTACCTGTTATACCTGACAAGGCTGGTGACAGATGAGGTATTTTGATCTCATGCCATGCATGCTGCCACTGAAATATTGAGGAGGTTGATTCTCCTAGGCTTGTGCTGTGCTGCAGCATTCAATAGCCCCTCTGTCCCTAGGGTTTAGTCACTCTCCTGTACTAAGTAACAGGAGGGGAAGTGGAAGATCCTTCTGCTGCTCAGCCTTTCCATTTGTATTCCACATGTAATTGGGTTTTGGCATGTAGCTGATGGACAAAACCTTCAGATAAAGTGGCAGACAGATGTAGTGCATGACAGCTGCTTTCGTCTGTCATCATCCTGGAAATCTTCTTCCTAATAGAAGATCATAGTTTCCTTTTGGTGTCGCAGCCAGCTCCCTTAATGAAACTTAATCAAAGGTTTGGCTGGTTTAAAAAAAGTGAAAGGCAAAGGAGCTGGGAATGAAGGTAAGGGACAACTCAAATCTGGTAAGTTTTCTCCTGCTCTTACTGTTCCTCATCTGAAACAGTGAGAATTAACAAACCTAATGGTGTAGTGATCAAGCACACTTCTTCTGGTGCGTGACAGCCTTACCTACTTCAGGCAGACTGCTGTGCCTACGCACATACACACAGATGATGCATTTTTTTGCAGAGACTTAAAAATTGACACCCTGCTTTGTTGGTCTGAGTTAACTCATTTAAAATACCTCGCAATAAGTACTCATTCAAATACATTCCATTCAACTTTAAACAGATAATGTTGAGTTAAATCCTAATGATCTTCACTGCCGCTTTAGAACTATAAAATCAAGTGTATCAAAGCAATGTTTCTTCTTACACTATGTTCCTTTTTTTCAGTGATAACTCAATTTGTGCGCACATCCAGGTGCTTACTCCGTAGGTCTTTTGATGCGCGCTGCTGGCATTACCTGCAGTGTGTCTGGGTTAGCTATTTTTGGGTAACAATCTGCACAAGTACAAATAGTTTGCCATGTTCTCGTTCATTTGTTGTCTTCTGCTTACTACAGAGGGAACTGGGATACCTGAGTGATAATGGAGGGAGGGTATGACTTTGGGGGACAGGTGGCAGCTCTTTTTTAGAAAAAGTGAGGTGACTATTCACCTTTTTCTCCATGCAGTTGAGGACTAGTTTGTTTACAGCAGAGTGAACCTCCCTAGTTCATCTTCTGTGCCACTCTTGACAGGAAAACCAGCATGGATTACTCACTTGTGTTGAGATACAGCAAGTCAAATGCTGCTGGGCATGAAGCTTAATTGCACCAGTTGCTGGTGGTCTTTTTGAATGCTTTTCTGAAAATGCACATGCTTCCTGAGAGCTGAATTGCTGAATTCAGGTTGTAATGGAGTTACTGGAGCTGGTTGCAGTTTACTGAAAGGTCTGGGCAGAAGCATAAATCATTCTGTAATCTCATGCTGACATATGGTATGTAAATACCATGATCCACCCAAAGAGTAGCCAGCATTATAAATGTACTTCCTAATCTCCTGCTGAAATGAGCACTCAGTATAATGCAGCTGTAATCTAATAGATATTAAGAGCCTGAGAATGTACAGTAAGACCTTAATAATTCAGTATTGTTCAATTGGCTCCCTCTGACTTGTAATTAGCATGATGAGGGTTGTGCCTCTTGCAGTTGAGCAATTAACTGCATTAGTTTAATATTTCTAGAATTTCTAAAGCTTTGGCTTCCCAACAGAAATAGCCTATGACTTTTTTTAAAATTAAACGTATTTTGAAGTTGATGTGCAATACAACAGATTTTCATAGGGAGGGGAAAAAACCAGCATATTTTACAGCCGTTTCCATTCTAGATTCACATACACATAATAAATTCAAGTCATGCAGCACTCCAGGTATGGCCAAAGAACTTTTGGATGTAATTTTGGTTTACTCTGCCTGGATTCTCTTGTTGTTCCTCTTTTTAGGCCAAAGTCAAAGAATCATGAGAGGTTGTTGCAGTGTTGCCCACCACAGGCATAAAAGGTAAAGGCTTATTCCACAGATCCCACAGGTTTCCTTTGGTGCACAGGCTTACCCTGGAGCTCCTCTGGATGCATGGGCCTTGTGGACCCATCCTAGTTGCCTGGGATAGAAACTACAGACATTCTTTCCAGGATGAGCGACTGACCTGATGAAGCAAGCAAATAGAAGATAGTGAAGGTACAAGCAGGAGACAAGACAGCAGGAATCTCACCCAAGCTTTGAAAAAGCAATTTTTGAATTTTTTTTTTAAATATATGGCAGTTATGGAAAATAAATTTTGTCCTAGCTTTTGACAGAGCTTAATAAGGGAGTGACATTGGTAACAAGGCAAAATACCGCATCTTTTGAAAAACATGTGAGTCTGTGCAGATGAATGCACCTTTTATTGATATTTATTTATTTTATTTTAATTTAAGAACTAAAAGCTGGGCAGAGGTATTGTTTTGTTTTTTCCAGAGTACCCTTCTGAAATGCTAAGAGTCTTGAGCAGACTTTTTATACAGCTAACTGATAGTCTGGCCTGTGCATGTTGTGGGTGCTGTGCGCTTCAAGAGGCTTGCCCTGGTGGCAAGATCGATGCTGGATCTGTGAACTCCTTTCATTTCTCTGAGGAGTACAACATGCCAAATTCCTTCAAACAATGATGTAACGTGGTTTTGGCTGGGTTTTTGTTTGGTTTGGGCTTTTTTGTTAAGGAGCTACTGATGGACCTAAAGTAACTTGCTTACATGACTTGAATGTAGTAATCTCCATTTTGGAAGCACAATCCGCTACGGACTAGCAGACCTGTAGGGAATCCCCCATGAAAAAAGAAAAAACAGTGTATGTGTAAAAGTAAAGGTTCTACCAAACGTTCAGTTTTGCCGCAGGTGTTTCTAGAATGAGCTGCACAGTATTAGTGGCAGGTCTTAGAGCAGAAACAAATGCAGGAACCAGTTAACTTATTTAAACAGTATTTTATAATTCAGGACAACAAGGTGCTGTTCTGTGAGTCAGAGGAGAATTTCTTTGCAGACTGATTCATTGTACTGGTGGGTCTGATGGGCTGCTTGTTTGTCACAGTAATAATTTAGTGTACCTCCTGAGGAATGAAATCTGACTGCTGTGTATAAAACACTGACTCACCAGTATTTGGAAAACAAAGTAGATGTTTTCTGTATTTTGTTGACCATCAGAGTTGGTGAATTATGTTTTGGCTGCTCCATTGCAACTATTTCAGTGGAGTGTAAACTAATATTGCAGCTCCAGGAGTTTGATGTTAATATCGGATCTCACCAGAGATCTTTTGTCAGACTATTGTTTTGAATAGTATCACGACACAGCTGTCTTAGAAACTTTCAATAGACCCACAGTTTGATTTTTTTTTTTTCCCCCCCTAAAACTAAGACCCTTGCGTCTTCCACTTAGTTGTAGAGCATGATGTAAAAACTCCTTATCCAATTCAGTCTACAAAAGAATGTATTTTCATGCTTTAGATAATTTCAGTCAATCTTGGAAAATGTAGCTATACAACATACAAAAGTGACAACTCCAACACTCACACACAATATGAGCTGTTGAGAATCACTGTTATATTTACCAACATTTCCATATCCCTGTCAGCCAGTTCTGCACAACTGTTGTCCTCATCATAGTCAGCAGCACCAACAGAGATTCCTCTCCTCTCCCCAGCTCCTCCCTGGGGTTGATTCTTCTCCAGTTTTACCCTTAACATGGCTTCAGGGGGAAGCATTCCTCATCTTTGGGAAATGGGGGGCGTTGCATCCTCCTCCTTCCAGCAGGAGTCATGTATTTAGGTTGCCAACCCAACTACCTGAGAGTATCGGTAGTGATGGTGTCTACCACAGAAGCTTTCTTCCAAACCATGGGTTACTTACCTGTCTCCTGGTGTACACCTCAAAGGCCCTCATGTCAGTTTGTCCTCCATCCAGGATACGTCCAGGAATATTTTTTAAATCTGCCATTTGAATGCTTGGGTTACAGCTTTCTCTTGCAACTTTGCACATAAAACGTCAATTACAAGGCTCAGAAGCTTTTGAGACTTGATGTGTTAACGCCTCATCATGCTGTGAACTAAAGTGGCTATTCTTTTAACAGACAAGAGACATAAAGCCCAGTAGGAAGGAGAGAGCCTAAGATGAAGGTTAGATGGTTCATGTAGGGGCCTGCAGGGAGTCTGTGATAGAGAAGGGAGAGCAGTACATCCGAATGCTGCAGCCATAGGATTAAAATTGCATGACCATCTTAATGTACCTGCTTGTACTAAGTAGTAATTATTCATTTTAAAATACTGTAATCTTGGTTTTGAAGCTTATTGAACTTTATACACTGAAAAAAAGATTCTTTTTCCAGGATGAAACCCATTCTGCTTTTGAAAACGGGGGAAGTCTATACCAATAAAGTTTATTTAACTAAATGTTATTTCTGCTAACTGTGACTTCTGACTGTGACTGCAATGTGAGCTTACCTTTCCCAGTTCACGCAGTGGGGCTACAGACTTGGATAAACCTTGGAACGAAGATCAGGAAAGGCAAGCACAGCCATGGGAGCTGCCTGCCTGAGATTCCTTTCCTTGCTAAACTGCTGTGAGCAAGTCCCTCTACCTCACTAACCCTGACATTGTGATGGTTCCTCCTTTCCTTACAGGTAGTGGAAGGGGAGTGCTCCTTTGGCCTTGGGGCAAGGGGAGCAGTCCCACCAGCATCAGCCTTGTGAGTGCATTTTTGAGTGCTGTTTGAGCCAATTTACTAGCACTGTTGCAGTTGACTATATACACAATGAAATGGAGTGATGTTCTACTGAAGGTGGGGATCTAAGGGCCCTAAGAGCTAAACAGGGGAGAGGAAAAGCTAACCTATCAGCAAATCACTTGGAACCTTTTGCCCCTGCACACCTGAGCCACCACCCTCAGTGCTACTCCACTTTGGTAAATTAGACTGCATTGTCTGCTAGTCCTCAGGTTGCATTCTTCTCAAGTTACTCCTACATCTGAGTAGAGGAGCATCTCCTGACAGCGGTTTAAAGAAGAATGTCCAAGGGTGAGATAAAGAAGATCTGACACAGGAGGGAGTCCAGGGTTGGGTCTTTAAGGGTAAACCTTTTTCTCATGTTTTATTGGACATGCTCTCTAGTACCTCTTACTTGTTGTAGACAGAAGGTAAAGCTTTCTTTAACCTTTCTAGAATAGAAACATAGGTGTAATTTGAGTCTGGATTTTTCTATGCACCTGTCTGTCATATGAGCTGTGACCTACATCTCCACACTGACATAGGGAGACCAGGAAAGGCAAGGTGGGGCAGGGAAGAAGGAAGAGATACAGATGCCTGAAGCCAGGAGAAACCATCAGGGGCCTTGATTCACTGCAGCCTGGGATGGGAGGAGGGTCTCTACTTTTGCTGATCCAGGCAGACACTTGCCTAACTCCCTACCCTGAGGCTTCGCAGATTCCCTGATGATCTGCTCCAGTGTTTCACCCTGAGAAAGTTTTTCTTACCATCCACTCAGCTTCCTCCTGCTGCAATTTAAGATTGCAGTTCAATGGTCTGTTTACTGTGGCAGGGGGAACAGATTATTCCCTCTTTTTCTGCAGCAGTGTTTTGGAAATTTGCTACATCCTAGATGTTTCTTCCTTAGGCTGATCAATTCTCTGAAGCTCTCCTTGGAGGTAATTTCTAGAAATCTCCAAGGCTGGCTGTTTGGGTTTTTTCTCTGTCACTGGGGAGTTAAGACCTCAAAATGGTGATGAACTTTCACTGATGTTTGCAGTGCTGAGTGGGAGGGATGGATGACACCGTGTATCTTGCATCAGGAAATCTAGTTATGGATTCTAGTATGATGTTTCCCATCTTTCCAATGGCATAGCTTTGCTGAGTCATATTTCAGTCCATTTTTTATTTGCTCTATTGATACTGTTTTTGCTTACACATAGAAACTTGCCCGCAGCCATACTGCATTGCAGGCTATTTTTCTCAGACCATTTTTCCAATTCATTAAAATAATTTTGAAGTCTTACCCTGTTTTCTAACATACTTCCAGTTCCTCTCAGCTTTTCATCACCTGCACATTTACTAAATGCAGGTGATTGTCCATCCCGTTGCTGACTTCACCAATGAGAAAATTGAGTTGTATGGAAGCGGGAGCCGTTCACTGAATACGTTTTGATGGTGAACCACTTTCCAGAGTGATATTTGTCCCTGACTAATTCTGCACTTACACCAAAGCAATTTTATCTAGACCACATTCCTGCAAGTCTGAACGTGTCACCATTTGAGCTGATATCAGCAGTTTGCTAATGCTGTCAGGCAAACATCCTGATCTTCACCTTGTGGTTGCTGAGCCTTGTGCCAAACCAGTTCACCTTGCTAAATAGGCAGGAAACGAACCAGTGAAAATTAAGCGAAGAGGTGCCTGCGGGTTCAGTAGGTTGACTTGGCCCAGTGTACAGTCCAGGGAGCAGTGGAAGTGCCAGCAAGGAGGGGATAATGCTCAGTCACAATGCGTAACTTCATCCTGAGCCATTGTCAGGGCCTTGCTGACACCTGGAGGTGGTAGTTGCTGCTTCCCATGAGAAGAAAGGTTGAGTTTCCCTGTTGGATAAAGAAATGGGAGGCAAATACAAACAAGGTTTCATTAATCAATAATTAATGATTAAGTCCAAGGTGACCTTAGGTAATCTTCTTTAATCAGATGATTTTTTGTGCCACTTTTTTGTGTGAGAACACCCTGAACATACTTGTTCAGACAACCAATTCATTAATTAATATGGATAACAGGTCTTCATACTGAATCACCAAAAAGCAATTCCAAAAAGGACATCCATGTCTCACGTGTTCTCTCTCTTGCTTGCCTCGATATTAAGCTGCCTCCATAGCAGGATGGAAAGATGGGTTTTCTTCACATCAACTACTTCACTCACTCCAGGCTCTGTCCATTCCTGTGGGAGCCAAGTTCAGCTCTCATCCAGAAACAGGTGATGATGGTCAGATTCAGCCCTGGTGTTTTGCAGCCCTTCTGCATCACCATATTCTCCCCTCAGACAAAAATGTGTCAACCCGAATGGACACTTGTCCTAGGAAGAGCAGCCTGCAAGTGGTGGGGCTGCACAGGAGATGAGGGGCAGAAAGTTGTAGTGGCAGAGGGCACGTGCCTGACCTGGCCCCGGGCTTCCCTGGGTGGGTGGTTTGGAAGAGAAATCTACAAATTTAGCACAGTCAGTAAGGGAGAAAATTGGACACAGTGAACGAAGAAACCTGCAAAGTTATTATTTTTTTTAGTAATTCTTGAGGACAGAGCTGGAATTTAAAAGACCTTGACTGTGATACTGATCCTGCTCAGGGCCATGGTCTGTGCCCAGTAGCAGGTGAGTGGGAAATGTCATTCCTTATTGTAAGAAATCCAGATTATTCCCATTATCTTTTTCTGTCTTAAATAAAGGAAAGGACTGAGAAGATTTGCCTCTTTCTTGTCAACTTACCTTCCCAGATCCCTTCCTCCAACATTTCCCAATGCTGCACTCTCACGGAAGCTTGCGCTTCGGACACATTTGCCTTCAGCCACTGCCCTCTGCAAAGGCTTTTTTGCCAGAGGCAGCTGGAGAGCTGAAGCTTGCTGGCAAGCCAAAAGTGAGCACCTTTGCCACCTAAAAGCCACCACCAGGTCCAGTGCTGGGCAGATCGTGGCTCACCAGGAGACAAAGGGTGCTGCTGCGTCTGAGCCACGCCGAGCCTGCGCTTGCCGGAAGAAACCTAACAATTCTTATTTACCAAATTGACAAAATCCTATCATTGCAATTAAGGGGATATGTAATTAACTGTGTCTTAATTACAGCAGCTGCCACTTCATCTGAATGCAGCAATTTGCGGAGAAACTGAGGGAGATGCTTTAAATTCGTGTGTGTAAACAGCGCAAGCACAAACAGCACAGCGTGTGTGGCTCCTGGGAGTGTGATGCCCCTGTCCTGGGGGACATGGGGCGAAGGTGAAGGTCAAGGCTCCCTGGCTGCTGGCCGGCCTGGCCAGGGTGGCCTCTGGAAATCCCTTGAAGAGGCAGAGCTTTTGAAAACTCTGCTACGGACCTATTGCCCAGGGGTTTTCAAGTGCTTTGCTCCACTTTGGCTTGCTGAGCTGCAGGGCTGAACGTTGCCCAATGCCACAAAGATCTCCTGAGGCAGAAACATTTTTAAAGAGCTTTTTAGTCCTGACTCCCAGCCTCTGTACCTGTTGTGTGTGCCAAGATGTATGGGGTGAGATTAATTTCTCTTGGTCTCTCGCCATGCCCTTTCATGGCTCCATGACTTGTCT
Source organism: Coracias cyanogaster (assembly GCA_033124195.1). NCBI lineage: Eukaryota > Metazoa > Chordata > Aves > Coraciiformes > Coraciidae > Coracias > Coracias cyanogaster. Next base: position 11,489 of record JAVSBS010005552.1, on the reverse strand, counting down.
GGCAGGAGCAGACACTCTGCCAGCCTGTTTCCTTTCTGCTCCCTCCCTGGCTGCGCTGCTGGGGACCAAGCTGACCCCATCCAGCCACTGCAGGTCTGCGTGACATTTTCAAAGCCCTTGCACCCTTTGCCGCTGCAGCCTTCCTTTGCTTATGTGAGTCATTTCCCAGGACACGGTGACAGGCTGTACTGGTTTAGGGCAGTGAGTGGTGACGAAATGTACGTGGTTTTCCATACCTGGAGATACAGCGTGAGGTTCCTTTTTCATCTAAGGCAAAAGCTATGGCTGCTTAGTAGGTAGGAAGAGGGTGCTGTCTGCCAAGACTTCTTTCCAGCTCTGCTGCCTCACTGTAACTCCTTCTGGAGATGATGCTGAGGAGCCATATTTTCCCTCTGTACCTCAGTTTACCCACTGGTAACAGGCAGAGAGAATTCACTTGACCCAGGCACACAACAACTGGGCCTGAGGCACACCTCACAAACACTGGGCTGAGCCCAGGAGGCACTTACTGCTGCGCTGCAGCTTGGAAAGAGCTGTGAGCCCTGGCACCACTGCTAAGAAATAGCCTTCGTAGCATCACTCCTAAGAACTGCACTTGCTGAAGTTGGTAGACATCATTTGGGCTCCCTAATTCTGTTGCATTGATTTGTCCCATACGTTTCACATTTGAAATAAAGCTTCTCTCCATCAAGCCAGCACAGGAAGGATATTCTGCCCAGTACCAGCAATGATCCTCCAGCTTCCTAACTGAAATCTGAACTATTTTCTGAGTATTTTAGTACTGCGTGACATCAAAAAATACTGGCTTATTAATATGCACACCAAGAATTTGAAAAGATGGGATGACATCCCATCACTATTTAAATGATGGCACAAGCTCAGCTCCCATGGACAATGGTGTGACCACAATTTCACCAACAACCACTACTCAGGTGTCACAAGCTATCTTCATACCACGCTGCAGGCCTCCGTATTCCAGCCAACAGTGCTTTGAGGAAAAGAAAAACACAGTTAAAACTTGTCCATATTAATCTCTTAAAAAGCACTTAGCCCTTGTAGATTTACATGCTGAATGAATCTTCATGGAAAACTTTTGAAGTATGTTTCTCTTTCTGTCTTCTCTAGGAGGAAGCATTACCCACATGGTGTTTTTAGTACTGGTTTTACTTGCATGGATACATGCACTTTGTTTCATCGACTTTCGCATTTTGCCGCCCACATTTTGAAACGTAAAAGACTAGAATATTCTGGCTCGGTTATTACCAAGGCACTTGTCTGTGGTGCTACTGTCTGTGTTTTGGATATTGTCTTAGCAGGAGAAATTAAATTTAAAAATCAAAGAAAACAATCTGTTTAACCAAAGTGGAGCATCTAGGCAGGAGTGATGTAATTTTCATAGCCACTGAGCACTTCAGCTTTCACTGACGTCATTTGTGGGCTCCAGTATGGGTGCCAGCCATCTAGCATTTAGTAATAGGATTTGGAAGTGCCACTCAAAGGTTCCCACTGCCACCCAAGTGTCCTTAGCAACGAGCACCACAGAAATGCAGAAAATAGCAGACATTGGAAGAATGGCTTTTCTCCAAGCTCCCTGTTTGATAGCGGCAGGGTTTCGTCCTGCCCTTCTGATACTACCGTCTTCACAGCATCCATGAAATGCTGTCAGTAGAGTCACCTACTGAAAACCTCCCTCAGCCCTCCACGTGCTAAGTGAACTGTGTTTGCTCTCCCACTCATAAACCTGGAGAGACAAATCTGCAGTTGGTCACAATTAGACAGTTTATATTTGAGCATCTGTTACACAGTTAAATATGGGGGTTCTTGACAGCAGTGAATGTCCGGCACCCAGGAGGTTGGGTGGCAATGCTGTCGGTCTGTGAAAGCCCTCTCTACCTTACTCCTGTTGTTGCAGCAGCTGAGATCCCTGGATTAGAGAGACTTGCTGGGTTTTGCTAAGGTACCTCCCCTCTGACCACACCATCTCTGTAACCCAAATGCTGGCCCCTCTCTGAAGGAGGCAGGGCACAGGGGCCGCCGGCACTATCAAATCACCGGCTGTGAACAAAGGACTGTGAGGAACTGGAATGAGATCACCAAATCCGTTTGATTTATTTGGGATTTGAGCCTAGGTCTTCTGGGTGAAAGTGAGTGCGTTAACCCACTGTGGGAGTTAATTCCTTGCCAAGTCATTATTCAGGCGTCATTAAAGTATGCATTGTGCTGGAGGTCAAATCAGATTACTCTGAAGAAGTTGGAATGGGAAAAATGTTGGGGGTTTTTCATCAACCTGAGTGTTTAGTTATGTCAGTGTTTAGCTATTTATATTGTGCCTGTCACTGTGGCATGTCACTGTATAAACAAAGGGATGCTCTAAATCTCTTATTATTTTAATGGCATTAATGTTCTTCAGCTGGGGTAAAAAAGAAAATAATTTCCCCCTGGGAGATAACAGAGTAAGTGGTTTAACGTAAACAGCAGCTCTGGGAAAGCTGCTCTTACAGGCTCATCCAGGCAGAACGGTCCCGCAGCTCTGCGTCGGCTGGCACCAACAGCCGCCCAGTTGCACCTGGAGGTGTTGCTACCCACACCCTCTCCAAGCGCCAAGGACAAGCCCCCACTGCCTCAAGAAGAACTACCCTGCAATAGCAGAAATGGGAAGGAGGATGACAGCCTGCATTTATTTAATGCTTAAAGGAGAAAGAGGAGCAGCACTGAATGACTCTAAGCTCTTGCGCATGAGTGTAACTGAGCAGAGCTCTCCTCTGCAGAGGTAAGCTGGGTGCCTTGTTCAAATCATATGCGCTGGCACCAGGGGGGAGAAGCAACACATGGGTTGGATCAAGGAGTATTCATTTCTTGGCGATTCACAAAGATGCAACTTGTAATTGCAGATCCAGACATATGCTGCCCTTATCACAGAAAAGAAAAATGCTGGGATAATAGCTCCATGCTGGAGGGGGACCAGCGAGGCAGAAGCAGGAGCAAAGGAGGGGTGCAAGAAGTCACTCCCACCTTCAGAAACTTGTCTGGCTTTCTGGTGGTGACAGCAAAGGGAAAGGACATGGAAACTGGAAGCAACTTGAGAACCAGATCACACTGGCCTGTAACTTTAAAACAAGGTGATAGTCCCCCTTGGGGACACACAATGGTTGGGGAGGAAGTCTAAATACTGAGACTATTTTAGTGCTGAGAGACAGTGCTTGGAGAGTCTTGACGTCTGGCATACCTGTGTGAGGAAGAGAGACGAAGGGTGAGAGCACCAACTGGCCATATGGGGGATGAGAGGCAGAAGGACCCTCCTAAGGCTGAAATGTGGATCTGGGTTTTTTTCTTGTTTCATGTGGAAATAAGGCCTAGACGATAACTCTCTTAGCTCCCTCCAGATGACTCTCAAGCTTTCTGACCAGCTTGATGAAGGTAATGTTCTCAAAGACACCCAGTCCCTGCAGGTCGGTTCCTTTGTGCAAACAAGCACAAAGAGAAGAAACCACAACTGTGGAACTGCAGGAGCTCAGGTGCAGCGTTAGCCACATGCCGTGAAGGAAAGGGGGTTTATGAGCACTGCAGCTGCAGATCTGTGCCTTCTGAAATGCAAAATGGAGAAGTTGCTAAAGGAAACACATTAGACAAGAGGTAATCCAGGAACAAGACACGCAGTTGTAGGGATCCAAGCTTCATACATTCCTCTACCCAGCAGTACCTATTCGTATTTCATTTCCAATTGAATCTGAGATTTCCACGAGTTCCTCCATCCAGAGATTGAAACACATTTGTGTACTTGGAAATCCACAAAGGAATGTGTTTCCTGAACAGAGGGCTCAATGTAAGCCGCATCCTTAGGGAGTTGAGGGGACATCAGTGATGTACTGAGCTGCAGTGCCTGATTAGCATGGGAGAAAAGGACTGAGAGGCACACAAACGCAAAAGCAGGAGGAGCTCCCTCCTGCCATCTTCGCCACTCTTCATGTGTGAGGGGCTGAGACAAACTGAAAGTCCTCTCGCAGCTCTTCCAGCCCCACTGGCAATGAATTCAGAGCTGAAACAGCATATATCCAAAATGCTTTTGTCCTGGCCAGTAATGTAGGGAGCAGAGACCATTAAATATCAGATCAGGATCCAAGCCATGTCATTCATGCTTCAACCTAGCACACAGGAGGCTGGCTCTGAGTGTTAAAGGGGGGTATAAATTGCTGCCTCTGTTTCTAAACATCCTGGTTCGGGCCTTATCTTCACCCTGCAGCAAGGGATCCTGGAAGCACAGCATAAGATCAGCATCCTGAGGTGGAAATTATTTGGTACATGGAGTCCCAGTGGTGAAAAACACTTTATGCTGTGTCAGGGATGGTCCCACTCTTGTATGGACCTGGATTTCACCCAAGGCAGATCTATGCCCTCACTGGAAACAAAAACCATCTAGCAACAGAGTGCTTCTCTACACTGAAACATACAAAACTGGAGGCAGTCACAGGCTGGGGAAAAGCGTCCTTTGTGGCTGCTTTTGCCTCCTCCTCAGATTCACCTGGACCAGCTCCTCGTTGCCTACCCACCCCTTCATTGACCTGGTGGCCTTATACCACCAGTACAACACTTTTGCAGAACACTGGCAGGAGTGTCCTTGTCTAGCGACTTCTTCCCCATGGTATGTGATGGTTTTGGGGGCTGACCTCCCACAGGTAATGGGATGGGAGGCTTGTGACCCAATGCATCTCTTTGGGGCAGGACCCCTAACATGCAAATATCTACTGATGAGCATGACAGTTTTTCCAGTAGCATGGACTCATTTTACAAGATGAACTAGGATGATTGCGCTCCTACAGGGCTGCGCCTGCCTGCTTTGCCTGCCTGTTCCATCCTGGCAGGTTGGCAGGCTCCTGCATTCAGCAACAGTCAGCCTGTGGCAACTGCGGAAAAGTGGGAATGGGAGATGCTGCTCCATTCTCCCGTAGGGATAAGCCTGCCTGAGAGGGACTTAAATGCGCTTGATGCTGGCTGGGTGTACCCGTGGGTATGTGAAAGCCAGGATCCCGCTGATAAGTCTTCTCTGCACGATTGTTGGACCATCCATTTGTTTTCAATGTTAAAGGAATATTACAGAAGAATTACACTGGGGATTGCAAATTTAACCTTTGATGGACCCCATTTAACACCTCAGTGGAAGACTGTGACACTTACCTCTTGTTCTCCAGTGGTGGCAGTATCCAGAGATATCTTTTAAAAGATAACTGGGGCAGAAGTAATGTTTATGCTGTGAAATAGGTCAAACATGTGGCAACACCTTATCTGTTTAGTGGTGAACCCCACCATTGCTACTTGGCCTCCATATTGATTATCTGACGGTTTAAAAATGCTCCTGAAACCTTTGACTGTCGCCTTGTATAATTGCATTAAGGAGTAAGCACTGGCCCTGGTCCTTTCAGCTCAGAGGATCCAATTATCCTTTCTCATTTCTGTAGCCCAGGAAAAGAGAGAGGGCCGTCCTAATGCACAGATGGCCTGTGATTTACATCAGGAGCCACGGGGTTAGGAACTGTCCCAGCAGAGAAAGCTCACCAGCCTTTCTTTTATTGAACTGTCTGCGAATGATGTGTAGCAAAATCCTGGCCACCTGTGGCCATTAGAGATCCAGTGGTGCTTGTTGCAGGACTAAGGCCCATGTTCTGAGCACATTTGAGGCAGTGGGGTGGTGGTGTGGGTGCAAATACTCTCCAACTTCCTAAATCCTACTTCCTGACTAAATTGCAAGAAAGAGGCATTTTCTCCTTCCTGCACAGAGTTTTCCCGTAATATTTTTAAACTGTAGGCAATCAAATAATTACTGAATAATGCCCCAGAGCAGGGAGTGTTTTCACTGTGAATTCAAGAGATCCAAACATATAATTTCAGTTTGTAAAGCACCTGGGAATGCTGCTTACTGCCTTGAGAAGAGCTCTTCAGTCCGGCAGGCACTTTCATGAGGCTGTAAAATGTCCCCAAGTCTGCTAAAGACTGAAATTATATATATATACACACATATAAAATGAATGCACTATTAAGCTTCATCTTAAATCATTGGATTCATAGGAAAGATTAAAACATCCATGTGAGAGCTGAACTGTTGGGGAGGAAGCTCAGCTCTGCCAACAGCAGTGGTGCATCCACGTAATGAGTGGGTGCTTCGTGGCATAGGGTGGAAATGTCTGGAAGAGACACCAACCACACTCAGGCCTGTTCTTCCCCTAATTGCATGATTTTTATTGAGGAATACACAAAATGAGCACTTAAAATTAGACTCTGAGAGCTCTTGCTTAAATGAAGAGACTGTCAATATTTGCAGAGCGATGCTTGGGCTCACCCAGACGGTATCTGAGTACATTGCACTTGAATGGCTGAATACATGGAGCACTCTCTTCCTTTTCTTTGCTTAATGAAAAACAGAATGGGAAGAGCCTAATTTTGCTTTTCAGATTTATTGTGTTCACGTTTTTTCCAGATGTTCCCAAACTTGGTCTTGACTTTTCAGCAACTACTTCAAACAGCAGACTCAGTACATTGGCACGTACTGACCTAAAACTATATGAGACATAAAACAAAGGAGGGGGGTGCGGGGGGGAACTTTTTTCCCTAATGTTGTAGGTTTCTATTTCTCCAATCTCCCTTTCTCTCTGGGTTGTTAGATGAAATACCCAGAGCAGACGTTGACCAGTTCCGGAAGCAGAGCAGGAGCACATTGCCCAAAGGCTGAATTGACTTGTAACACGGTGTGATCTTGCCAGGATGGCTAGGTAAAGCATCCCACACAACACCCTCATTTCTTGCACTTTTATCACAAGAAATAATAATTTTGAAGCCAGTGGGCATTACCATCCCAGGTGGCTTGCATCTCTTTATGAATTTTTTATTTTACTTGGCTGGAACAGCAGGACATGAGAGCCTGGTCCAAGGCAGTTTCATGCTTCTCAGTTAGGGCCAAACTCTGTTGGATCTGTAGTGCTGCAGGCTCAAAGTATCCATAGTGAAGGCTCCTGCCTTCTAATCATTCTGCGCTCAAAGCATTTCTTATCCACCCCTGACCTCTGATCCCCTTGGTATCTGTGGCTTTTGCAGGCAGCTAGCTGCCTTCCCTTGCAAAACCTTCCCTGTCTCTGTCTCCCAGATGAAAGTGCGAGATATTCAAGGGATAGAAAGTCTTGAACTCAAGAGCAAGTGCAGCTGCCTTCCTGCCCCGCTGCATCCATCATCCTGGATGCACCTTGTCTGGTACATTAACTGGAAACAGCAAGAGTATGGGTGCAGTTCATATGACAGCACTTCCCACCACTTCCATCTAGATCCCCATTTAATACAAGTCCTTTTAAGCCCCCAAGTACTCTATGAAGCAGGCTGAATATTACTGTCGGCCACATACAGCTGGGGAAACTACAGCTTATATGCTTGTTAAAAGTCATATCACATGAGGACCTCAGTTTCTCCATTTTCCTGAATCACTGTCCTGCCCATGGCACCATGACGATTTCATTGGTTCCCCCATTTCTTCACACAGCAGGTCCCTGAATGAGAGGAGATGTTCCTCACCCTGGGAGCACTCACTGGCCCATCCCTAAGGTCAGGGGATACAATTTCCAACCCTGATTTCCTGAAACAAACCAGCCATAAGAGCAGAAGTATCTGACAAATTTGGTCTGGCACAGACTGTTCAGTGCAAATCTTAATGCAAATAAGAGAAATGTCAGTGCTAAAAGAAAAAGAGTATTTGGGGAAAAAAAAATTAAAAAATCTTATGCTGTTTTGTGGCATTTGTGCATAAAATAATGAGACCAAATATATCACCATTGGATTTGAGCCAGGTAAGTTCATAACGTCTAATCCAGCTGGTGGATCATGACTCCCTTCATTATTTAAAGCAATGCTGTGGGAAAAGACACACAGCAAAGCTAACAAGATGGTGCTTGAGCTGCCGTACTCCTGGCAGCTGAACAAATGCAGCATGAGTTTTCTCACACCAGCAGGGAGAGGAAAGGAAAACGTGGAGCTAACGAGGAGCCCAGCAGCCCCTCACGACGCAGACTGAGCCTCACCCGCTATCATCGCCCCTGCAATCTGTCTCTGATCGTCTCAAGTGACAGTATTTCCCTGCTTCTCCTGACCACAGTCCTGGGATTTGTAAGGCGATGTGATACCCAGCCAGTAGAAGGCTGTGCTGGAGCAGAGTGGTCCCCCCAGCTCTCCAGCCTGTCCCTCTGATGCCAGGAGACAGGCAGCAAGCACCTACCTTTCAATGCTTCCCCGAAGAATGATCCTCGGTAGCCCAGTGAAAGAGCCAGAGGTGATAACTTTGCACAGATCAGGCCAGCAGCAACTTCTTCTCTCAATTCAGCCAGTCTCCCATGCAAACTTTTGGGGTCATGGCATTGGTGTGGAGATCATGTCTTGGTTGCATCATCTTACAATACCACCAGCCATCTTCTCTCCTGGTGTTGCCCCCTTCCTGCACTTCTGCCACCTTGCTTGTGCCTCCTCCATGACACAGCTAATGGGGCCTCCTAGTTTTTTGCACTGTTGCTTTGAGGTCTATAGGTCCCCCACAAGCCTGTCTCTGCACACAGGACCCTTGCCTGTCCCCTGCTGGTCCTACAGGTTCCCCCCCTAGGAGCTGGTGGACATTGCCTCAGGACTGCTGGCATGTCTGCACCCCCAGAGACCCTCCAGCAGGTTTCAGCTCTGGAATGTGTCATGCTGCCTTATGTTTAAGATGATGTTTTTCAGGCTGTGAGCACTGTGGGCCCAGCATGGCTGCCGTGGCAGGGAGGATACAAAGGCTCTGCATAACTTGGCTGTATGGCTTGGCTCAGAGCTGGCCATATGTGCGTGCCTGCATCTTTCTCTATAATTGTGGGGAGATTGAACTGGGGCGCCATGGCATTGCCATGCACAATGCTGGTTCCCCTCCTCTGTACTTAGGTCTTTCAGCTCTTCTTTGCCTGTTTTCTGTGGAAAAAAATAAAAGGACACCCTTGCTTCACTGCTCATGATATAACAGCTGCTAGGACAAAGCATTTTTTTATTTTTCTAGGTAAGACAGAAGAAGATATCCTGATCATGACATTTCTTTTCCCTCTGAGGTTCGTTTTCCAGGAATGTTGATTCACGTCTCAGAGAGCTCGTGGGGCACCTCACAGAGCTTGGCACTTGTCAGCGTGGTCCTTAATTGCTGCATCAACAGGGCTGTCACATCTCTCAAGCATCTCCCAAATATATGAGATACACAGATATTACAAAAGCTTGAGGCACAACCAAAAGTACAAAAATATGATTAAGTAACTTCCTTGCAAATCGATTTCCACCTGCTTTTTTCCTCCTGTATCTGAACTGGCAAGCTCCTCTGTCATCTCTCCAGGGTTCCAAGAAAAAAAGCAGGGCAAGACCAACATTACCTTCTATAGTGGGAAAACAAATTGTCCCCTTTTTGTTCCGTAGGTGAATTTTACCAATTCTCCTTTGCACAAAACAAAGAACACAACCTGATCCACGTATTTGTACATTAGCATCTGAGTCTTGGAGCTCAAACAAGAGGAGACAAAGAGCAGGAAATAGAAATAGCTTTATTGAAGCACTGGGTGTTTCAGTAGAGAATGAGGAAGGACAAGAGAAGTAAAAGGACCTATAAACACCCAGAAATAGGTGTGGTGCTTTCACCCTGTGCTCAGCAGCCACCTGGGGTTGGTTTCCCTGGAAGGCAAGCATTGACTGGCCACAGGCTGAGCTCAGGAGGCTATCATCTGGGACAACAGTTTTGGGTGGAGGGGGCAGAGGCCAGGTCTGGACTGTGGAGAGCATAGGAGGGGTAGTGGGATGGTGCCTGCTCAGAGGATGCCGAGTGGCAGAGCCCTGAGGCTTGAGAAGCTGAGGAAGCATCTGGCTGGGCACCGGCTCTGGCACTGTGGTTGCTGCTGGCTCTGCAGCATGTTTTGCCAAGGCAACTCGGGGGGCCTGCCAGGCTGCTGCTTTCCTCAGCCTCCCAAAGTTCAAAGCACACACACTTGGAAGCCCCCCAAATAACCACCAAACCCCCTCCCTCATTTGGGAGGGAAATGGATCTCACAGGTGCCATCCAGAGGTGAGCAGGTGCCCCAGCACTGCTGCTCACCCCTGTGCAAGGCAGGGAAACCCAAACAAAGAGCTTCCTGCCCAGCAGGCCTTGTTTAAAGGCCCTTTCCCAAGAAAAGGGCGAGCACAGTAAATGTCTGCGTGCTGAGCCAAGAAACAGCACCTCTCCTGGTGTCACCACCCCTTGCCACCCCCTGTGTGTGTGCCACTTCCCTCTTTGCTCCCAGCCACCATGGAAAACTGACTCTTTCTTTCCTCATTACCGTGTCCTCTCTCCATCTTCTCATTTCTAGAGCGAACATGCACAATGCCATTGACCATTCCTAAGAAGTCACGTTTTCGTTAAGGCTGGCCTTTCTGCTGGTTGGGCAGTGGCCGCTTGCTGGTGGAAGCTCAGCGTGAAGAGGTGTCAACACCCCATGCCCAGGGCTGCTGCGGCCCAGCCTTGGGATGAGCTTTGGCAAAAGCGACATGCTGGTGCCTGCATGCTGGGGGGAGAGGCGGGACAGGGAAGGGGAGCAGGACGGTTGCTGCACTTCTGTGGTTGACGTGCGGAGTGACACGAACGCAGCCTTTCTACTCTTTAAGGCCACTTTTGGGCTTTCCTTGAAGGAAGCCCCCCAGCTCTTGCTCTCCCGCTGCTCTGCGCGCAGCCCTGCGGGCACGGGAGGAGGATGCGGCAGAAGCAGGTACGGGGGTGGGGACAGGGAGGTCCCTGAGCACAGGAGATGCTACCGAACCGCGGAGGAAAAAGCCAAGAGGCCTGCGTTGCTCCTCCCAGCAGCCGCCCGGAGCAGATGTTGGGGCACCTTTGATTTCTGGACACCGGCTGAGCGTTACAAGTTTTGCAAAGCGGTGGTGGCATCTGCCCGGGCACAAACTCTCCCGCCGTCCCTCCAGAGACGTGCTCGGGCATCCGTTCGCCCTGCCTGCCCCGGGCAAGGCGCTGGACACGGAGGGTCAGCCCCGGTGTTAACTGGCCCAGCCCGCCCGTCACCCGAGGTGCCAACGGAGGGTCGGGCGGGGCGGGGCGCGCCCCGCGGGGCCCCGGGTGGCTTGTGCCGGGCCCCAGCTGGGTGCTGGCGGGGGCTGCCGAGACTCCCGCGGGGCTCCCGCCGCACACGGCCACGGGCGGCGTTTGCTTCTCTGTGTCGTTCCCCTGGAGGGCGACGGCCCCGCGGCGAAGGACGGTCCCTGCGCCCGCTCCCTCGGGGTCCTGCCGCGGGGAGAGGCGAGGGCTTCGGCCCACGGCCCGCACCCCGTGGGCCCCGATAGCCTTCTTCCCCCGGGCCCCACCGGCGGCCGCTGCCGGGAGCCCGGAGCGACGCGGGCCGGGCCGAGCGGGCTGTAGGGCGGCGGCGGGGCGGCGGTCGGGCGGACGCTAGAGGTCTCCCGCCGCTCACGGT
>JAVSBS010005551.1:64685-76706 GCA_033124195.1 Coracias cyanogaster | reverse complement strand
TCCTTATCTCAACTCAAAAGGGCACTTTGAAACTTTTTTTTCTTTCCCTGTCCGCGGCTGCGGCGGGGGAAGGGGGCAGGAGGCAGCAGCAGCGCCGGCCAGGAGGGTGGCTACAGCAGAGCCCCGCTGCCGTTTTACTAAACCAGCACAGTACCTCTTCCTGGCATCCCAGAGCACAGCATGAAATCCATTACCTGTGTTGATATTGCTGTTTTTAAGCCTACCAGCATTTCAGCAGCAAAGTCTAAACTATCCAGACTTAAAAGGTATTTTTATTATATTTGTTCTATAACAAAATAAAAACATGTAATTGTAATTCAGGAATATTTCCCTCTCTATTCTACATGCCATGTACACATATACACATACACATATTTGTATATATAAAATAAGCATAAATTGAAATACATGCACACTTTTCTATTTCACAGCTTATCCTTCATCACTGAAATACTTTAAAAACACTGTTAGTCTTGACTCAAGTTTTTCTTTACTTCTTCGGATATCATCTGCTTCATTTGCGTTCTTTATCAGTTGCCATTTTATGTAGATAGATATTAAATTTAAATGACTGACATCTATCTATGTCCTCACTGTAGTGCTTGACTGGCACAGATTGCACCACTGATAATATCTGCACATAGAATATTAAGCATGAGGAAACAAAAGAAAGAGCAACAACATGAATTGGAGGAAACATACCCACAAAATGATAGCACCATAAAGTGAGTTAAAAAGGAATCATAACTTCACAGCAAATGCAGAACTAATAGGGACCGTTTTAAAATGGGCGTGAGAGTGAAAAACAAATAAAAAAGCAAGCCACTTAAGGTATCAGACAGTCTGCAGAGGGAATTCAAGCAATGCAGGAAGGTAGAGTATTTTGAAAAGAAATTACAGAGCCAGATTATAGAATTGTGCTAGCACTTCTTGGTAAGAGGCAAGACAAACAGTGACTGTGGTAAATGGTTTCAAACATGCATACATCTGGTCCTGGGATTGCAATCACAAATACGATGCTGTGATCACCTGTGAAGCTATATTTGCCATAGGCATCCTCACTCCATCATCCCATTATGCAGGTGAGGGTGGATTTAAAGAAGAGAAGAGAAAATGAAACCAATCCTCCCTTTCAGAATGATACCATCTGTACCCGTTCCTAGCTGAAATCTAGCATGGCTCTGCATGGAGGCATTGCTGGATTTCATCATTGCTGTGTCTGAGGTGCTACGCAAACACTAAATTAAAGAAAAACTGATGAGAATAAAATGACCCCAATAGATTATTTTGTAGCATCCTCATCACATAAATGACTGAAGATATAGGAAATGCTTAACGTGAAATGTACCAAACATCACAAATACTTGAGCACTGCCTATGTGCTCTATAACCAATATCACAAAAAATATTGGCAAAAGTGATTGCTAACACTCCTCTTCCAGGGCCTTAAGTGCTACAAAATTCACCTCAGAAAGCCCTCCTCTTATGAAAAAAAGGTGTCTGGTAGTTTTCTTTTTCCCATAGCTGAGACTCGTGCAGCACTTACACTACGGATTTTTCTGTTTACAATATCTGCAGCCAAAGAACAGCTAAAATCAACAACCTGATTTTAACAGCTATTGTTCTTTCTTATTTCATGTCCTTGGTGGTTTTCACACTTGTAATTTCAAGAACTACCAGATGAAAGAAATTGCAGTCGTACAATGAATGTCTGAGATGGACATTAGTAAGTGGTAATATTATGTTCATACATCTTTGACATCTCCTAGTGTTACTGTAATCACAGAGACAAATGCTGGCTTTTCATGTAGTAATAAGCTAATCATGGCTCTTTGACTTAATAATGAAAACACCATGCAATAGGAGAATTACTAACAATTTCCATAAAAATTAATGGAAATAAGAAACCCTAATGTGACCTATCAATGGTTTTTTATAATTAATATCTCTCTTCAATGTATTTTTAATATAGTTCTGCTAAACTTAAACCATATAAACATTTCTTTAGTATTTTTATCTTTACATTGCTTGATGTATATTAGGAATGCAGTGTATGGTTTGCTGGAAATTCAACTTCTGCGAAACAAGCCCCTCTGGAGCTCAGCTCACAAGGTTCATTTTAATGATGTTGATTCATGCCATTCTTCCTCTTAATGATATTGTACCTAGCAAAGCTTTGAAATCACTGAATGACATTCCTAGGTGGGAAATCATGCCACCAGTGCAGTGGGGAATTCACAGTACACCGTGCTTGGGAACTAAAGCAGTTGCTGAAACCATATGGTAATGTTCAGAACTAGAGCACACTATAGTTTTGTTGAGAGAGCAGACACAATGTGGTAGCATTTCTGAGACGAGGCTTAAAGATAGAGCAGGCAAAATGATAAGTTTCCTTTTTTGGGTTTTTTTTTTTAGGTTTTATTTTTTCTGTATTGTTTCTGGGAGTGAACTAGAAATCATATTCTTTTTCTTTGGTTTCAGTTCAGTTGGAACCATTAAATTCAATTTTTTGAGGGAGGATCTAGTGAAACAAAAAAATGGACAAAATTATTTGGCAGAGGTGTGAAGTATAAAATTGAATATATGTGCTTTTTTTTTTTTTGGCAGATACTTCAGTTCAGAAAAAAATCTAAGGATCACCATTCATGAACTGGAAGAATATCATTGAAAGCACATTTGTCTCTGTAACAAACCCTCCAGAGAAGAGTTTGGATGTGCTCCCAAAATAGTTTTTCTATTTTTATCAAGACATTACAGCCTTGAAAAATACTAGAAAAAGGAGGGAAAGACCACAAAATTTTTCCAAATTAATTCCATATATTGATACCAGGGCTAGAATTATAAACCAAAACCTATTCCTTTGAGGTTAATAGAATTTATTTAGAGTCAAGGCTCTCAACTGAGAACTTCATTTAACCCTAAGAGCTGATGTAGTCCTTTGAATATTTTACCTGAATTTTACTTTCACCATTCCAAGTCCACAGCTGTTTGCTGAGGATTCCTGACTGGTAATAATGCCAGGAGATTCAACTTGCCCATGCTTGGGTGACTCTTTAAGATCTTCAGTGAAGCTTCAGATTTCCCTAGCAAGATGTGAAGCATTGTGGCAGAAAATTTGTCTTTAGATGAAAAGAACAGAAACTTTTAAATTTATCTTCCCCATCTTTCTGTAGCTCTTTTTCTCCATGTTTTTGTCTCCCTCAAAGCTTCCAAATTTCTCTTTACTAACCTATGGCTCCCCTTGTTCCACCATCTTCCACAGCTTTATTTCACGTTTGCTTTTTCATTAGTTCCACATCACTACATTTTTCTACAGAAGGAAGTACAAAAATGACTTTCTTACTTATTCAGGCTTTCATAGCTTTCAGGTGTCAGCTATTGCTGAGCAGCATTTTCAGCCTGAAACCAGGAGAGAGGCAAGGTGTCTTGGCTGCCGTTGCTGCAGCCAAGGGTAAGAGACAGCATGGGTGCAGGAGGGAACACTGCACAGCTGGGAGGTGGACATCCTCTTTTGCCATGGTCCTCAGGCAATGCCTAAGAAAAGGGACTCTTTTTTCTCAGTGCTGCAGGACTTTCATTGTCTTACAACCTCAAGTCTCTCTCCCTGGGAACTAGGGCATAAACTTATTCACACAAATGACATGGATTTTTTTTACTAGGTAGGATTAAGGTGAAATTTAAAATTATGCTCTCACAGACACCTTTGTGAATCAAGAAAGATTTGATTAGAAGTAGCAAAACTGCATAATGTGAATGCAATTTGGGCAGGAAAGCAATCTGGCACAACTGAGACACCGTGAGGTGGATTAGTGTCCTACAGGAGGGGAACCAGGCTAGTAGATCAGAAGCCCACTCTCCAGGTGGATCAATAGTACACTTAGGCAATTCTGGTTTAAAACTCTTCAACACTTCCCTTGTATTCATACCAGTTAAAGCAATGTATAAATGCACAAAAAGAACCTGCCTCACTGTCTCAACCCATAGAATTGACATAATGAACATACAGCTTTTTAATTTCGCATTTATCTGGATGAAAAAGAGAATAGAATGGTGAAACGGAAGAGCAGCCTTTAATCGTATTTCCTCATTTCTGAGTTGACATTGAGGAAAGAAAGAAACTGAATGTTCTCTCTGATCCAACTGCAGAAAGTATCATCAGGACAAAAAGACGTTGAAAGGAAATAATCTTAACTAACAGGATGATCAATTCCTTTTAAAATACACCTTCAAAAATCTAAGACAAATAGACAAAGTGAATGTAAAAGAAAAGCTGTGGGTGTGGAAATATTTCTTTTAAAATTCATCTAATAAAAACATTTCCTGTAGCTTGCTTGTTACACTTAGTCCCCCTTTCCATTTTATTTGAAAGACTCAGAAACTCAGCAGAAAGTTGAAGGGGAGAGGAGCATTTATAAATTAGTGTATGTCTCCAAATGATTAATGTAGCAGTCATGTTCTTTCTCATCAGTTCAAGACCACTTGCACATCTATAGAAATTGGGCATGAGGTGTGCTGAAGCATATTAAAATCACTTCTTCTACTGCTTTTGTACTGAATAATTGTTCCTGCTCTTACTTTTGTACCACTTAAATGAGAAAGAAGGCAATTTAGTCTCTATCCCATACAGCCTGAGGCAAATGTGTCATATAAGCTTCACTCAGAAAGATATTTCAAGATATTTATTTATTTTCTTTTAATACAGAATTTAGGACAATGCATTGTTTTCAACATTTTTTGCCTGACTACCCTTGACTTATCTCTGTCTATCCAGGATAGATGGTACATTATCTATTCAAGAATTAAGGAGGTGGAGATGGAAAATTCCTGTTAGACCATATAACTTATCTCTCTCTAAAAGCAGGATTATTTCTTACAACCTGGATTCTAACCTATTTTTGAGATGTTGCACAAAGGTAGAGTCAATTTTCTTACCTCTTTCAGTTCATCCTACCAGCCAGAATCTCAGATCTTCTGCATTTATGTCTCACTAGGGGAATATCATTGACTGACTAGCAGCTTCAACCAGCTTCTGTTCAGTTAGGTTATGTTCCCTTTGACATATAAACATCTAGAAATGGTTTATTTTGTAGGGAAGTGGGGCTAGCTCTACCCGAGGTAAAAGATTGTGAGTAAAGGTGGGATTTAATGAACCTAAGTAGTTTTGCTTGATCTATAGAACGGGTCATTCCAATGACCTCTCCCAATACCTGAATAAAGGGACAAGAACATCATAGAATCACACAACAGTTGAGGCTGGAGATCATCCAGTCTGATGCGCTGCTTAAAGCAGAATCAGCTATAGCAGTTGGCTCATGGCTTTTTCCAGACTGTGTTTGAATGTCTCCAAAGACGGAGACTTCAGAAACCCTCTGGGGAACCTCTTCAAGTGCTTAACCACTCTCAGAATGAAAAAAAATCTGCTAATTTTAAGTGAAATCTCCTGTGTTTATGTTGGTGCCCATTGACTCTTTTTCTCTCACTGGGCACCACTGAAAAGAGCCTAGTGCCATCTTCTTCATTCCCTGCTCCCATCAGGCATATTTCCGTTGTCACAAGCTCCCGGCTCCATTTAGCAGCTAGCCCATATTTCCTCTCATCCTCCTCTTGCTGCTGTAGAATCTTGTAGAAGCCCTCCATGTACCCCTTCATATCCCTTACCAGACTGAACTCCAAAATTTGCAGCTCCAGTTTAACCACAGGTAATTTGTCTAGTGGGATAAACTTGCCGTAAAGGTTCTGGATAAACATGAAATGACCAGTATCCTCAAAACTCACTATGGTTCCCAAAGAGAAAATCAAACCAGCAATGGTTTTAACTATAATGTATTCTAGGCAGGAGGCTTGGTTGAACTTTAATTAAAATTGGGACTTTTGTCCTCATAGTACTATCAGAAAGAGATCTATATTGTGTATTGCCCAAGTTGAGGTTCATCAAAGAACTATGTATAAAGTAAGATAGACCAGAAGATAAAAAGGTAGAAGAGATGAAAGGAATGAATATCCTACCGAGATTTCTTTTTCAGCATTAAAAAAATGGCAAAAGAAGAATGCTTTCTGCAGTGAAGATATTGTTGCTACATTAAAAGGAGTGCTAGTTCCAGAACAACTCCTTTTAAATGTGAAGAATGTTAAATTGGAAATAGTTCTTAGCTAAGAATTTTTTTTTCATTAATTTACTTCTGTTAACAATTCCTTTTAAGAGCAGCAATGAGTTATCTTAATTCTCTATAATTTTCCATGTTACAAAGACTTCTACTTTTAGGAAGAAGAATATTTTGGGGAAGATTTTTTGCCTCAGTACTTTGAGGAAAAAAGATAATATCAACAAAATAAGAGAATAAATGTATGTGCAGATAGAACATGCATTATAGTACATAGATACTCTCCATATGTATATGCACTATACACAACCTCACTAGGTCTCTCAGTTCAAAACCAGAATTTCAGTTTAAATTCTACTTGCAGTTGTATTTAAGAGTGGGTTTTTTTTTATTATTTTTGTGCATGTTTATATTTTACTTACTGGAGATGGATAATTTGGATAAGTTCAACAGTAATCACCAGAGCCAAATAAATGATTTACGGCTGTTTACACCAGCAGAAAATTTGACCCTCACACTGCAAAATCTTTAATCAAATGGAAAGGCTGACCCTCAGCAATTCTTGGTTCTGATTACTTTTGTACCTGTATCTAAACACTGAGAGACAAAAGGGGATTTCTGGCAAACCTGCATAGACAGCGTTTTGGGATTTCTATAGTAACTGCTGGGTGAAAATAATTTCAAATTAATTCTTAGAGAAACTAATAAGACAGATTGAAATATTGTTTGACACAAAAGTTTCAAGCATAAAACTCATCTTATTAAAAATATAGCTACATGGTGATGCTAGGTAAAGCAAATGGATCTGAACAGAACTGCATGAAAACTACAAAACAGTGTTTGTGAGCACATCAATCACTTAAATTTTCATGTTCTGTTGTTACTGCCTTTTCCCAGAGATGTAGATAGTTAGGATTTTGTGTTTGCTTGAATATTTCTGGGATGTCTGACTTTGGTTTTGTATTCCTACTAGCAATACTAATAAGGATGACCATACATGCAAAGGATTATTAGGTTTTGCTGCTCATTAGTTTCCTGGCTGAGAAATGCCAATCATTGTGGCTGTCAGTAACTTAGACCATATAATGTGAGTCAGGGACTAATCAGGCATTGTGAACAAGGAGGAGACAAAATGAAGGACTGATAAGCTGTCTACCCATAGCTTAAATACCTTTGTTCAACCCTGTTTTTCAGTTTTTCTCCTTTGTTTGGGTTTTTTTCTTTGCCTGTCTGTAGAATCTTTACAAAGCACAAAATACAATATTACTTTGCAGATGTGCTGAAAGGAAGAGATCTTCTTGCAGACAAATAATGTTTGTGAGGTAATTTTACTGACATTTTCTTTGATATGGGGGTTTAACTTTTTACACAAATCATGTATAAACCATGAGAATTAACTTAGGCATGGAGACTCATGCACAAACTAGTAAATGGTTATGAGAGAAACAGCCTGTGGATAGGGAGCATGAAAAATTGAAAAAGAGACAAGGAATTAAACTCTATTATTTCTCTTATTCCTTGGGAGCATGAGTTGCAGCTATGCTAATGGTTAGATGAGCAACATTTAGAGGAGTAAAATGATAATGGATCCACATGGCTGCTATGATAACACTCAGCATACTGAATAATTACAGAGACATTGGTAACACGTTGAGCTTCCCAGTGAACATAATTAATATGGTCAGGGCCTCATTTACTCACTGATGCACACTGAAGCCTAAATCTGGAGGAAGGGCTCCTGTTTCTGCAAGGTTCTACTACAAAAGTCATGGTAATCACACAGCCACTCCAGAACAGAGGAGCAAAATGAGAGAAAAAGAATTATGCTGCAAAATCAGTGTTTAAGCAAAACACTTTCAAAACCCTTGTTCCATGAAAGTGTGGGGCTTAATGCTTATAATCAAGGATTATGCTTCCTTTTCACCTAACAGCCACACTGATTTATTTTAGCAATAGTTTGCAGCAACTACTCAAAGCCAGTGAGAAAATCTGTTTCCTTTTTTTTTTTAATGTCGTATCAAAGGTACATTTCCTTCTGTTTGTGTTTTGTGCCAGGATCTGCTTACAGCTGGGGCCAAACGCAGTTCTGGCAATGAACTGAATTCATCTGAGGTCTGAATTTTTAAGTCCCTCGGTTTATGGACAAAGACCTCCATGTCTCTGGATCTGGTTTCTTTCCTTAATCTCTGGGATTTTCCTCTTCCCCCTCAGCCCTTCCCCAGCACCCGCTGTCCACCACCCTCTCCTGCAGTACCATAGCAAGCCTTCTCTCTCAGTAACCTCCTTCCAGTGGATGTTCTTTATTAAACAGGCACCAATTACAATTAGATTAACTAAAATGGAGTTTGACACAAGTAGTGGAAAATGGATAGAAAATCAAAATAGCTAAATGTAAGCAAAATAAATCATAACCAACACATATGCAGCCTAGCTAGTTAGACTAAACCTCATAACTGCAAGATATTGATTGAGTAGGATTAAAAATCTTATATCTTCTTGATGTTTATGTGGCTGCTTTCAATAGCCATTTGAATCTGGCAACAAAGAAGTCCTCTCAACCAAGCTGAGTAGACTAAGGTCGTTTTTTCCCTTTGACGTTTTTTTCTTCCTGCTTTTCCCCTGTCTTTCAATACTCCTCAGCCAGTATCTTTATGTTCTTGTCTGTTAATGCTCACTTAACAGCATCACAGACTTTAGGTTGAAGTTGGTATATTATGATATATGTTATTAATATATTAATCAATATTTTAGTATGTATCTATATATTAGTATGTCAATATATATAATACACTGCTAATATTTTAGTAACATTTATATCAGTGTCAGGGCTCACACACAATTCACAGCAGCACAAAGGTGACCCATGATGCAAGGTGACATGTCCCCTCCCCAGGGCTCTAGCAGGTACACATGCTGCTCTTATGGTAGAACAGTGTCAGCACATCTCAGAACAAAGCATGGGGAAAACCTCCTGAGAACACCTCAAATTTTCTAAGTCTTACATTATATTCTTGGATAGAGTGACATGCCCTGTGCTACCCTAGTAGTATTAGACATTTTGGAGGTGAATAAACATGAATTGAATTCCTCAACTGACAATGTTCTTCTGTTTTGTCCCAGGGTGATAGTGTCATTGTGAAACCTGACCTGTGGAACACACCAGGGTACATGCAGAACTCATAAAAACAATGTAAAAAACTTTCATTTGAGGCCGGATAGGAAAATGTACAGAAGATATGAGGGAAGCTGACTCAAAATATTTTTTTAAGGTATATTTAAAAATACTATCTTCCTATTCTTACTAAACAGCATAAAAACTTTTGCTCATCAGTTATGTTTTGTGAAGTAATTAGAAGATTTAGGTAATAGGCATGAGGCACCATCTCCCAGTGAGAGAAAAAAATTGAAATATTGTACACAAAATGAATGTATCAAAACTTCATTTATTATCAGCTAATTCAAGGAGAGCAGACCACAATTAAAACAATATTTTTATATACCACTTATCTTCTATGTGATTATCTCTTGATTATTTGGATCAGTTAATCCTGGTGTACCGTTTTGTTGTAATAAGCTTCACAGCATTTTTTCAATTAAGAAAAATAATCACTTTTGGTCCTTAATTTTAAATGCTATCTCTCAGCAAATATCTCATCTATCTTACTCAGAACTAATATGTCACACAATTTTGAATTCATAGAAATAGTGGTTCTGAGTCTGCTACCATTTCCTAGTTGAAGGCTTAGTTCAGAGAAGTCAGAGTAAATATCAGCACTTAGAGAGAAGTTTTCTTTCAAAATCCTCCTCACATCTTTTTTTTTTTTTTTTTAATGTACAACAAACTGACTAATTCTCACAGAAAACTAAGTTTAGCTTCAGTGGATACCTTAGAGTTGTATTCCAATCCCTATTCTAATAAAATCCTTTTCAAAGTTCTTTGTCCTGGTCACAACCTTTACATAATTTTCTGATATTAAATTCAAGATCAAGCAGACAATCTAATCTCAAAATAAATGGACAGAATATCTATTATGTAAAAATAACAGATCAGGGAGTTGCTTTTCAAATACTTTAGATTTAATTCTTATATAACACTAGTGTTAAAGTTTGGCCTGTGTCTTTGATGAAATTTTTAACCTGTTGTTACAAGGAAGGGGTAGTTTTAGTAAGAGAAGAGGTAATCTACATGTATGGTAGGTGATAGTGGTGGGAAAGGAGTTATGGAGGCAGGTTTAGGTTTACGGTTTTAGGGTTGAGTATCCACATAGTATTTTCAGGAGTCACAATGCACTGCATTTCAATTTATTTTTGTGGCAGACGACAGATACATAATAGAAGCTGTATGCCAAAAGAGTTAACCTCTTAAACTTACTAAGGTATAATGATAGTCAGTGTATCTTCATGTCTAACATTTGTCTACATGGATCTGGTGGCCCTCTGCATCTGTCTGCTCTGTTGCCCTTTTCTGCAAACTACTTCAGTTCCCCTCTCTCAGACTGTCTTACTGCATCCTTATAGGGATGATGTCATGAGCCCCCTGTCCCGAAAGACAGTGGGATGACCCTGGGTCTCACTGCCTTGTATAGGCTGGAGTATAGGGGACTATGGGCAATTATTCCTGGCTTATCTTTAGATTGAAACTTTGCGGTTGCCAAACTAGAAATGTAAAACACCTAGCTTGAACTACTTGTTGGTTTCTCATTAGAGGAATATTGGCTTCAAGCATGAGAATGTTTACTTTTGTTTAGTGCCTCTTTGAGTTATATAAAATGTGTGAATATTCTATTCATATGGTAGTTCCAAGTCATTAATGACTCAGTGTACTTAACGTGTGGTGGCAAAGCTGAAAGTAATAACTGAAGGAGATCATTAGTGCCCTGGAAAAAAAGTCCAACGCTCTGTGAAATATTATTATTCCCATTTTTTTACAAGATAGAGATTACACTTATAAAAATATATCCTTGTAGTATTTTTACTCATCTTCTCATTTTAAAAAATAATTTTTTAATTAATAGTAGAACTGACCAATTAAAAATCTTTTTTAATAGCCAGTATATGACATCTTGCCTCATGTGTTATGCACAAATATTCTTTGTCTTCTTTTTTTTAACCCAGCAGAAAACCTCACTTTTCATCACATATAGGATCCATCAATATGAAACTTTTTTTATAAATAATAGAGCAAATTCTGGTCTTACAATGCTAGAAATAAGAGGTAACTTCACTGAATTCATTGGCTACATTGGTGTAATATGTCAAACAAAAGTATGACTTTGGGACTCTTGGAGTTCTGGTGAGAAATCCTGAGCTAGATCACTTCAGCAGTACTGATTTATAGCATTTGAGGGTCTGACCCTGTATTTAATCAGCCACATTACCACAAGGAATAAGTAAAAGCAAAATGTCAGCCAACAAGTATAAAGGTAACTAACTACCTCTGATTCATATAGTTCTCTGAAGAACTCTAAAGTTTCAGTGTTACTTACTGCAGCAATATAGAACAGAAATACCCCAGCTGCTAAATGAGCGAACTGGAAAAAAATGCACTACAATGCTGTATTTTGGCTATATGGCACATGTGAAGCAGACAAGTTTGGCAACTGGTGTAGATGTTGTTATGTCAGACTCCTTCCAGGAAAGCAAGATCCACCACAATTTGGAGGTAAAGCAGTAGAAAGCTGATACTCATGTTTCTTCTTCTGATTTTACTCCACATCATTAAAACATCACTGTAGTGGGTCTGGCTGAGCTGGTTTTCCACATAGCAGCAGTGATTTTTTTTGCTGGGAGCTAGAAAGATGTTGATAACACACCCGTGTTGTGACTGCTCCTGAGCAGTGCTTGTACAGCACCAAGGCTCTTCCCAACATTCACCCCCACAGTGGGATGGGGTGGGCAAGATCTTGGGAGGGGACACAAC
>JAVSBS010005551.1:50962-64585 GCA_033124195.1 Coracias cyanogaster | reverse complement strand
GAGAGATGTTAGGACAAAAGTTGGACTTGATGACCCTGGAGGTCCTTTCCAACCATAATGATTCTGTGATTCTGTGACACTTCTATAGATAGGTCAGCGATAAAAGGAAGGCTAGGAAAAATGTGGGCCCTCTCTGGAAGGAAACAGAAGACTTGGTTACCAAGGACATGGAGGAGGCTGAGGTACTCAATGACTTTTGCCTCAGTCTTCACCAGCAAGTGCTCCAGCCATGCCACTCAAGTCACAGAAGGCAAAAGTAGCAACTAGGAGAATGAAGAACTGTGGACTGTAAGAGAAAATCAGGTTCAAGACCATCTAAGGTGCCTGAAGGTGATCAAGTCCATTGGACCTGATGAGATGCAGCTGGAGGTCCAGAGGAAACTGATACAGTGGCTAAGCCACTTATCTATCATATTTGAGAAGTTGTGGCAGTCCAGTGAAGTTCCCACTGACTGGAAAAGAGGAAACATAACCCCAATTTTTTAAAAGCGAATAAAGGAAGACCTTTGGAACTACAGGTCAGGCAGTCTCACCTCTGTTCCTGGCAAGATCATGAAACAGATCCTCCTGGAAGTTATACTAAGACACACGGAAAATAAGGAGGTGATTGTTGACAACCCACATGGCTTCACTAAGGGCAGCTCATACCTGACAAACCTGGTGGCCTTCTACGATGGGGTTACAATGTTGGTGGATAAGAGAAGAGGAATTGACATCATCTATCTGGATTTGCACAAAGCATTTGACACTGACCCTTATCTCTAAATTGGAGAGACATGAATTTGACGGGTGGAACACTAAATGGATAAGGAATTGGCTGGATGTTCATACTCAAAAGAGTTGCAGTCAACATCTTGATGTCAAAGGGAGAACAGGGACGAGTGGTGTTCCTCAGGGATTGGTATTGGGACCAGTGTTCTTTAATATCTTTGTCAGTGACATGGACAGTGGGATTATATGCACCTTCAGCAAGTCTGCTGATAACACCAAGCTATGTAGTGTGGTTGACATGCTGGAGGGAAGGGATGCCATCCAGAGGGACCTTGACAGGTTTGAAAGGGCCCATTGCCAACCTCATGAATTTCAACAAAATCAAGGTCAAGGTCCTGCAAGATCCTGGGTTGCAGCAATAATCTCAGGCACAACAACAGCTGGACAATCAGTGAAGTAAGGACAGCTCTGAAGAGAAGGACTTGAGGGTGTTGGTTGACAAGAAGCTCAGCATGACTCAGCATTGTGCACTTGCAGCCCAGAAATCCAACCATATCCTGGGTTGCATCAAAAGAAACATGGCCAGCAGGTCAAGATACATAATTCTGCCTCTCTACTTCACTCTCATAGACCCCACCTGGAGTACTGCGTTCAGCTCTGGGGTAGCCAGCATAAGAAGGACATGGATCCGTTGGAGCAAGTCCAGAGGGCTGGAGCACCTTTCCCATGGTGAATAGGCTGCAGGAGTTGGGGTTGTTCAGCCTGGAGAAAAGAAGGCTCTGAGGAGGCCTTATAGTGGCCTTCCAGTACTTAAAGGGGGCCTACAAGAAAGCTGGAGAGGGACTTTTCCAGCACTGGATATGTTTAAGACTAGGTTGGATGGTTCTTCGAGCAACCTGGTCTAGTGGAAAATGTAACTGCCCATGACAGGGAGGTTGGAACTAAATGATCTTTAAGGTCTCCTCCAACCCAAACCATTCTATGATTCTGTGATTCTACGATTCTATGATTGATTCTATGATTCTGTGAATAGAAGAGGAATAATTGAACAATGTGGACCATGAATTTCAAATCTAAAGAGGCTGAGACCCTTCAGAACTACAGTAGATGCCTGAAAGGTTCAAGCAAGAACATTGTATCTTTGCAAAGCCAAGTGGAAACTCTGAAAAGAGAAATGGAATAAGGTGAGTTTTCTCATTTTAATATTATAGAGTATGAAATTAATATCAAAATCAACAATTAAATGAGAAAGAGCAAGGCATTCAATATATAAACTTGCTTAAATTTAACAAGCATTGTAATCCAAGAAGTGGATTCATGTAGTACATATTCGAGTGTTGAGACAAACAGACCCTTCTGAAAGCTTTGACAAATCCTCCATCTGAGATCAGGCTGTAACAGGTATCAGAAATCTGTAAGACACAAGGACAAAGCCACAACACTCTGTCCCATACAATGTAAAATTTAAAATTTATTTACTAGCCAGGATGAGTATAGTGGGTGGGTAGCAATTTCTGTTCTACAACACAGACACTCATGCACGTGCCATACAGATACACCCCCACCAGCATGGCCTTGTGTCCAGCTGGGGGATCATGTTTGCCCCAGGGCAGCAAGAGTCCTTGCAGCAGGACTCCTCACATCAGGATGAAGTGCAGGAGCCCTGACTGGTGTCCTGGCTTTTGTACAGAGCTTCCATCTGGGGCTTAATCTCCTGTACTGTGCTGGGCTCCTGAGGAAGTCTTCCTATCAAGGCACTTCTTTATTGCTTTCTGTCTTAGACGGTCAGACTAACTTTCCAAAGGTCTTGCTGGTCTGCACCCCAGGATAAATACCTTTGACTTTCTCCATACTTAAAGCCAGGTAGCCATTTCTACATGGATCTCTCACCTTCTGATATACCACCCTAAATATTTTACAAGGATGTAGCTGTCTTAAGAACACCTTTGTGGTTTTTTACTTCTTCCTCATAAACACTTAAACTATTGAAGATGGGCACATGTAGTTCAGAGGTTCTGGACAAGGCTCACACATAAAAATTATTTATGCTTGGTTTATTTTCCCAGCACATCCATAATCATCTAATAATGAATAAGAGCTGGGCAGATGTAGTTGAGGTCTCACTTAAGTGATTTGTGCTTTCAGGTAAGATAATAATTACTGAATTATTTCTGCATAATAGTACTGAGCTCAGAGTTGAAGAGGTCAAGATTTGGGTAACTCCAAATAGCTTACATTATCTGCAGACAAGTACAGTTTTACTTAAAGTACAAGCAAGGGTTCTATATAGAACACAGAAGCTATACAGGGCCTTCAGCTGTACACTGTAATTTACTGGAAGTAAGGACCATTCAAACAGCCATACACAAAGTGGGTTTTTAAAATCTTCTTAAAAGTTCCATTCTTGGGCCTACAATTGTTCAGAAATGTTTTTCCTTTAAGCAATTTCTAATGGTTGTCACTATGATTTAAAGTCTTCTACAGAATCTCTCACATAAGGTATGCCTGCCTAAATTACTTTGGACCTAATTTTAGATAAACTGCTATAGCAAGCGTTGAATAAATGCATGAGTAAGCAAAGAAAAGCAAACCAGATACTTAACATTTGTGACTGGTGTTATCTTTCCAGAGTATTTGAATAGAAGTAGTTTAGGTTTGTTAATTAGGTTCCACACAAAAAATTCATGTTCAAAGACATTACATTGCATTCATCATCTCTCTAAAAGGCTTGTCATTGCATTACCACTGGCTAAAAAAACAATCTAATGCAGATCAATGCCAGATACATTTCTCTGTAAGACAATTTCTTATCCCTTGGCACAATAGTGGCAAGTTTGAGGGGAACTCTCAGGACAAACATACATTTAAACCAAGATTATTTTGCTGGGGAAAAAAAAAAACAACACAAACTGATCAAATAAAAAAGGTGCTGTGTGTTAGAAAAATTTAATTACTCCACAGTGATATGTACTGAAATTGTACCTGTGAGGTGTTCTTCTATGCTGGTCTTTTTATCAATAAAACTTTGAGGATATTGTGCCATGGCAGTTTCTTAGTCTTCCATTAACCTAAAAAAAAAATGGCGTCAATAATAAAATGTTCAGGTGTTAAATATTTTAATTTGAGGCACCAACCAGGTGCACAGAAACATTGAACTCTGAGGTCTTTGCATACTCGCAGGTTCCATGATATTCTATCCTGATTAAGGGATCAAGTACTCAGCCTAAGGTTCCTATGACATGGAAAAAGCATGTTCCTAGACAAAGCACATATACCATAATGGCTGACTATAAAGGACCCTTTGCCTTAGTTACAGGGTCACAGATAGATATTATTCCCCTTATTTTCTTTGTCAGCTTAATTTCACCTTTTATTTTATCCAGTCAAAACCGTAAGTATCACATCATTTGTACTGGAAATAACACAACATCCAACTTTATCTAACTTTCACCAACCACTGAAAATTGTTTTTTAGAGCTATCATTCTGCTTGGTCAAATCCCTTTGAAATCAATGGGATTTTCAGAGCAGAGTGACTGACAGATGGGGGCCCCTAATCAATAAGGAGGGCAAATTTTGAATACAGATTAAAGGTACAAACATCACAGGTCAAAAGATAAACAATATTGAACACACTACATCAGGCATTTTTTTTCATGTATCAAATGTACCTAAAAAAATCAATTAGAAGAAAAAACCCTGCCCTCTATAAATAAGCAACAGCTGCATTTACTACTTAAGCCATGTCTCTCGTTTGGCTGAACCGAACTGCAGTTCAGCTCACATTGTACAAAAACGGATGGGTTGCAAGAGTGACACAAAGCTTACCTTGTTGCTTGTTGTCATGAGCTGGTTTCTGTTCGTTATCAATTTAAGCCTCCCCAAAGCTGCTCTGATGCTGGTTGCCAGTAGCAGCACAGCTTCGAATGGCAGCTCCGTATCAGCAAGTCTGGGTGAAGCTGTATCTGTGGCCTTTCAACCTGTCTCACGATCAGAGCAGTGGATAATAAGAGAAATAACTAAGCAGGGGAGAATTAAGGTTACACTGAGAGAAGACTGTTTTCACCCACATCTTCTTGTTAGAGTGCCTCTGTGAATATCCCTAATGCCAAATGCTGTGCCAGCAACACTGTCCCTTCTTTGGAGTGTCCTCTTGGATGTCCTAAGTGCAGTCCCTGTGGGGATGCAACAGAATTGCTCTCACTGACAGGTTACCTCCACTAATGTGAATGACTAGCATCAGCAACAACCTGGCTCAGGGTAGCTGATCTCAAGCAACCCATACACCCCATGCCATGGGGAATGACATGTCCCAGTCACCCACTCATGGATACCTTTGGGGCTGTTAGGGTCATACTTAAACTCATTAGACCTTAATCAATGGTCCTCTGGGGTGATCAGCCTTCTGCAGTCTCCCAGTTTGAAAAACTACTGCTGTTCTTGCACATACTGGAAAATACAAAATAGACCACCTTGTAATCATCCAGCTTGGGAATTCCCGTACCACCAGAATGGGAACAGATGTCACACCACTGGGTAATCAGTGATGTGCAGCTTGTTTTACACAAGTAGGAAGATGTCAATTTTGCAAACAGCAACCTATTTACTTTAATCTTTTTATTAATAAAACATTGAGATCAATGAGTAATATTACCTCTTACACAAATAGCTATCATGGGTGTTTAAAGAGGACAAGAAAGCATGTCTCCTGGATACATTACATCTCTACAGTGTTTCCCAAGGATATATCAGATTGTACAAATGTTGTTCAGCCA
The DNA here is from genome assembly GCA_033124195.1 of Coracias cyanogaster. Taxonomy (NCBI): domain Eukaryota; kingdom Metazoa; phylum Chordata; class Aves; order Coraciiformes; family Coraciidae; genus Coracias; species Coracias cyanogaster. Next base: position 59,100 of record JAVSBS010005551.1, on the reverse strand, counting down.
CTCAAAAGCTCCAGTTACAGCAACCATTGACTTGTAGATTCCAGCCTCCTATGCTATGATCTGTAGAAACCATTTTTTTCCAGGCTCCAGGGAGACAGCGCTACCAATCTTTGGACCAAGGTGAAGTCTCCAGTCCAGACTGATCCAAGCTACTAACAGTACAAAGTAAAGTTTTACCTCTTGTAAATGGCCCATGGCCATTCAGACAAGCTCTGGGAATTTCAGAGATTATCTTGTTCCAGAGTGCGGCAGCTGGGGAGCTAAGCCAGCTGGGGCTTTTGCCTTGACTAAGCTTTGGTGTAAATTATGACAACAACAGAGACAGCTGGCACATGATTTTTATGGAGTTGTATGGTATGTATATCCAAGGATTGCACACGGAACAGACAAGAAGAATGAAAGATAAGTGGTATAGCAAGGCTTGTGGATAAGAGACATCTTTAAGAGCACCCCTAGAAGTAAGCATGACTTAAGTTTTCCATGAGCGTGCTGGCAGCCTACAGTGCAGGTGCTGATGGGGATTCCAACACCTGGTGCTCTCAGAGGGGAGGCCTCAGGGAACAGCACAGGACAGCATGTACCCACGGCCAATCCCACCTGCATAGAAGCCATGTCTGGCAGATCAAGGCACTTCATGATCAGAAAGTGCTCATGTCACAGAACATTTCACTCTCAGCGTAGCCATAGGGAGCATGTCATAATGAGCACTCCCATAAAAAAAGACTTTCTCTGACAAGATTATCAGATCCCCCTCGGGTGGTTGGGGTCTGATTCATTACCTTCTGCTACTCTACCTTTGTAACAGAGCAGCTTTAATTTAAAACAATTTAATCCCACATGGAAAACCAGTGCAATACAGAAATAAATCAACTGTTCTGTATTTACATAAAGACTAATATCCTTAGCCAACGAAAACTGGAGTGGGCAGAAAACTGGAGTGGTTCTGCTGAAGTTAATGGTTTTACACAGATTTACACTAGCTCAAGCTCTGCTCTATTATTTTAGAAATAATGTTTTAAAACCTCGGATAATGCATGCCAGAACAATTCCATCAAATTCATACATCGACTGAGATTCTGACCTTTTATTGAAATGAGTTCCCCTTTGGTTTGTTTAAAATATTGAAAAATAGTAACCAGGTTGTTGATTGGTATGGCCGCAGTTTGTATATGCTTGTACCCAGCAACACAGCAGAAGTATTTCAGAGCAGTGACAGAATGGGTAGTAAGGAAGTAAATCTGTCCCATGGCAATCCTTCATTATACATCTCTCGCTTTTCCAAATTTTAGAGTGAATGCTGCATATGGATTTTGGCCCTCTGGAGCATGAAGTGCTTTTTTTTTTGGTTGCGTTTTTTTTTCCTTTAGCTTCAGTAAGTATTTCTTATGGCTCAGGTGCTTAGTAAAGGATAGGGAAAAAGAAATGTGCAGAGAAAAAAATGAAGGTTCAGTGATGTTCATAAGCTTTTGGCTTTTTTTGAAGTCTCTTGTTCAGGTTAGTTTCTGACCAGAAGATACTTCACATCATAGGCAGATACACATATGCCTTTTAAAACTCTGTAGATGACCTGCATTTGCATAGAGATGGGAAAACTAAGTATCAACTATCCAGCCCATTTTTCTACACTGTTCTCCTTAAATCTCTATGTGTTATGATGGCTGTTATTACTGAATTAGTCTCTAACAATGCATTAGACACTTTACAGAAATTCCAGCCATGTTCAGGAATAGGATACAGTCTCAGGTACACTATCTGCAAATGCTCATGCATGGGGGTAAATTCACATCCCTGAGTTCTGTTCTTTTGAACTCAATGTGATTACTTATGTGAGCAAATTAACTCATAAAAGGAAGTGGTAAATGTAGAATTTAATCTCAAAAGTGAAATTCTGACCTCTTAAAGACAAATAATGGATGGGGGCAATGATTTTGGGCATAATTTTATCCCAATGGCAACAGATGGGTAGGTCCAGGTGACAGAAATGCTAAATAAAATAAATGAAGACAGTAAGAAGGCAAATTCAGTTGTCCAGCTGAAGCATATGATTGTTATGATGATGCAGTTAAATCCAGTTAAATGTTAAATTGTTTCCATTAAGGATATATACATTGCAGCAAAATAATAGGATAAGATAAGGAAGTGGGAAAAGTCCATAGTAAGAGTACTTTTGTGTTCACAATATAATACAGGGATTTCTAAGAACAGCTGCAATCAGTGAGAAGTCAATGCCAATTGAACCCATGCAGGGGAGCAATTCTAACGATAAGGAGGCATTACTAAAATGGCTTAATCATGAGTAATTGCAGCAATGACCTTCCTTATGTAAGTCAGGCAAATCTGAGTCACTCTACCAGCTTCAGTCAAACTATACTGAGTAACCAGCAAAGGAGCAATCTGCAGGGTCAAAACCATGCAATCTTTTCATGGTTTTGTGTGCTGTATTTGAATGATTGTTTCCCTACCTAAAATCTTCAATGCATTTGAAACAAGTGTTGACAGAAGATATTTTTGGAATAATTAGTGACATAGACCATATTTTGATACTATAAAATTTAAGAAGCTTAGAAAACTACTCTAGTACATTTTTGTCATCAAGAGAAGAAATAGACAAGGCATTAAAATCTCTGACTGTTGAATGTCTGTCCTGTCTCTCACAGTTTGACTCAACTTCATGTATCTACACTTCATGCTTGAGTATAAGCTGGCAGTAATTTTATCTATATTGTACCTGTATAATGCAAAATTATGATTGCTGCATGTTGCATTCAAATTTATCTTGATTCAGTAAGACACAACATATGGCCCTATTATGCATTAACTGCTGTGAAGTGAGACTGCTGGGAAGGTACATTGAATAGAAAATGTTTGTCTCCCATCACAAGAGATCCAGTCCAACAGAAGACATATCAAATACATTATGTCTGATGCTTAGACATACAGAGGGATTTTAGTACCAGCCTGGAATCTATCTACTAATCCAGCCCTCTTAACAATGAGAGGTGTCTGTAATAGGATCTTCTGTATGCTACGGAGGATCACCGCCGTGGGACAAGAAATCTTCGAAAGGTAAAAGGAGAGCTAGGAACAACAAACAAAGTTGCTGTGATACACACATTTTGAAGTACTCCATACTCTGACTTTTTTTTTGTCTTTCAACAGTGCTTGTGTCAATATTTTTCTTTCTTTTCACTCTCTAGTTGCTGACACTAATTTTAATGTAATTATTTCTCTTCATCTTCTCAGTTTTCCCAAGTAGATTGTAAATCAAAAGGCAGCCATGTTGCACTCTTCCACTTTTTAAACTGACAGGACAATAAGTGCAGTTTTTCAATTACAAATGCATTGGAAGAGGCTCCAGTCTTGAGTCCAGTCCCACTCTAACTACTACTAGCTACTACTTTCTACCAGCAGAAATTTGTTGTTAAGAAGAGGAATACACTCCTAATGACTTTCTGGAAACATCTTGTTGATGCTGCCAAGTCCTCAACTTAGAGACCTTATATTTTCCATACATCAACAGAAGGCTTGAACCTGAAAGAACGTGCGTTTCCCTTGCTGTTAGGAAAATCCTGTGAGTCATGCCTTAGCCTGACTGTACCGTGCTGTCTGTGCTGCAAACAGGTTACTGAGGAAAAAAAGTTATTTTCCCTTTCCTTCCTTTTCCCTCATACCCCATCCAAAAACTCCTCAACTATGTAAAAAAATAACCCCTTAAAGACCTACAGTTCTGATGAAGTGAGGAAGGAAAAGAGAAGGAAAAAAAAAAATCAATCAATATACCAAAATCAAAAAGTAAACCATTCCCTTTGTTCTCAGTTCTGTGGGTGCAGGTGTACCTATTAGAAGATAATCCCCCAATTGTCCCCTTCCTTGACAGGCTGATATGTGCGAGGATTTAGTCTGTAGAGAATGAAAATGTCACACATACCTTTAGGCTTTTTCTGTATAGCTGAGTTTGATGTGATTTGATGGCTCACAGGGCTGGTTTAGAATTATCATAGTCATGTTCAATACCTGACCTCCTAAGGACTTGCTGGTGGCCCAAAAGCATAAAGTATTCTGTATACTCCCTCTTTTACTGCTGCCTGCCACCATGGAACTAGTAGAAAAAGGAATACTTGAAGAAGTTTAAGGAAGAGTTTATTTGCTTATGATTTTGATAGCATATTTATCAAATATTTGTCAGAAAACCCCAAAGAATTATAAATTTATTTTGCAAGAAGGAAAAGGAAATTTTTAATGGATGCTCAGCTTAGATAGCTGATTAACACTGATATGCACAAACATGTCATTTTTTATTCATAATGAGCATAACTTACAGTTTATTCCAAGTTAGGAAAGTATTCTTCCTGGGATAAAAAATGAATGGTTATTTCTTTTCCCAATTCTTGTTTACTGCACTTAAGACATGTCTTACACACATGGCTAGTAGAAAAATAGATCCTTTACCCTAATCAACCCTGGCTTTGTGTGTAATTATAACTGTCCAGATTTTGAATCTTATTCATATGATGCCTCTAGGACAAACCAGAACTCCAGTCCTGCAAACATATGCCCATGCATCTCTTTACATAACCTCACATATGCCTAAATTTACACAGCTAATCTGTGCCACCAAGCTCAATTTTTCTGAGGGAAAAATTAATGATTAATGTCAGTATTTTGGACGCCAGGGATTCTTAAGGATCAGCCCAAGAATGAATTCAATGTGAAGGTAAGATAGCTAAAAAGTAGAACAGTATTTTTAGAAAAGCATGCCTTAGCTATTGTGCAAAAGACAGGCTCACAGAATGTTATCTCACAAAGCTTTGCTGACAAAGATCATCAAACATTAGGTAGAGGAGTTTGCAGGGATGAAGTGCTGTGATTACAAAAAGAGGAAGAGGGGGAAAAGAAAAAGACAGGACAAATCAAATGTGCTATGTTTGGCAAATTGTCTGGAAGCAAGCCATCTTTTTCTTACTGTCACCAGTGGAATAAATGCAAGATGCTTTCATCTGTAACAGTGTTTTCAAGTCTGCAAAAAAACATTTCCCCACACAGTTGCCAAAATTATTACTTAGGAAGGAAATTGAGGAAACAGTAATAACACAATTATAACTGTTCACTCTGCACTGACAAATAGCAACAATCTAATTGCCATCACTGAGTTTGAACAGAGCAGAGGCTTTTTAAACAAAGAAGGCCAGCTGAATCACCAGTGAATGATGGTCTTGCAAGCCTACTCACCATTCTCCACTCCTCTCCTTAGGGCCATAGCCAGATGATTTATTTATGCACAGCTTGTTTGCACAACTGGAGGTGCTGAGCAGTGAAAAATTACATATAAACATTTGGGGGTTTAAATTATGGACATCTCCTCTAAGGTACCTTAGACATAGTTAACTTTGTGTGAGCTGATTTTCAAAGCTACAGAGAGCTTCTGCTGAGTGTCTGGGGGAGTCACGTGTTCTCATCCTATTTCTGTCTTCTAAAATTTTTGGTATTTGGGCCAGCAAATTACCTTCTGCCAAGACAGTGTACCTGGAGTGACACGTCCTTCCCCAGAGTTTATTACTTCCCCTTAGGTAAGCAGTCATCAAAAGCTTTTAGCATTCAAAGGTTATATGGGTATGAGTATGAAACAAATCTGTATCTATCTCTGAGATAAATCCTAGAAGACAGCTACCCACACAATAAAAGTCATTGATTCTGCATATTCTTTAGGAACTGAGGCATAGGAACTTTTTTTTTTTTTTTAAATCTACCTTTTTCAGGTATCAGTACTGTTACGGTCATTCCTTTCATGAACCACCAATACCACAAAATAGGAGACAAAGAAAGGTGCTGAATGTCTCATCATTAAAAACTGTAAAATATTTTTGTAGATGAGTTTACATCTATCTCCAGTTATTATAGGTTTTAGATCCTGCTCATCATCCCTGCTTTCTTTTCCATCCAAGGTGAGCAGTGGTCCTGAGAATTCTTCAAAAATTTGTTAAACAAAATACTTGAAATTGCCTCAGAAAAAGAAAAAAAAAAAATCATAGTGCCCACAGAGTGACTTTGATTTTAATATTTAATTATGAATTAGTGATTCAGGTAGAGGCATTTGTCTTTAAAATGCTTGGGTCCCATTCATTTTGGCATTACTTACTTTCCCCTCCACATTCTATCAGATCGTGTGATGTTTCACACTTAACAATAAAAATTGTACTGCACAGCTCTACTGGGTCTGGCTGAGCTGGTTTTCCACAGAGCAGCAGTTTTGTGCTGGGAGCTAGAAGGGTGTTGATAACACACCCCTGTTGTGACTACTGCTGAGCAGTACTCACACAGCACCAAGGTTCTTCCCAAGATTCTCCACCAGTGGGACGGGGTGGGCAAGATCTTGGGAGGGGACACAACCGGGACAGCTGACCCAAACTGACCAAAGGGATATTCCATACCATATGACATCAGCTCAGCTATAAAGCTAGGGAAAAGGAGGAGGAGGGGGGAGCGTTCCATTGTCCTCCAGAGCAACCACTACGCAACTTGGAGCCCTGCTTCCCAGGGATTGGCCAGACATCGCCTACTGATGGGAAGTAGAGAATAAATCTTTGTTTTCCTTTGCTTCCGTGTGCAGATTTGCTTGGCTTTGCTTCTGTTATTATTAAACTGTTTTTGTTTCCCATCTTATTTTCCTCCCTTTTTTTGCTCTGCTGAGAAGGGAGAGGGGAAAAAGGGGGGGTGATAGAGTGGCTTAGTGGGCACCTGGCACTCAGCCAAGGTTAACTCATCACAACTTTAGAATTACACACTTGCTTAGGTGACCCCATTCAGGGATTTAGGTGGGACTCTAGCATAGTGGAAGTCATCTGTTGTGAATTTCAGCCCTTAGGAAGGAGATGCACTTCTGAACCATTTATATCCCAATTACAGCTTCCAAACTGCTGTCATTGTTTCTTTTTCTCTCTCTAAAATCTGAGAGCATTCCCATTGTAAAGAAGGAAGTATATTAAATATTTTTAGAAAAAATAAGACCTCTTCACAGATGAATTTGTAGAAATGAATAACCTCTAAATAACGTAAGTTCATACCATCCAGCATGTAATTAACTATGATACACACAAATGAGAAGATCTCTACTTGTCAAAAGAAAGAATGAAGCATGAAAAGCGTAGCCACCTTCGTACTCGGAAGCCAGTTAAAAAGAGCTTGAACAGGGGAAAAAAAAAGAAATCTCACAATAGGACATAATACCAAAAACCACAGGCACTAAAAAATTGGAAGAGCTCATTTTTCTCATTCTTGTAGCAGAACATAACTTTCAGACTAATTCACGACAAATGCCTGAAGAAAGTCTGAGCTTTACGAAATGTCAGCTGGTTTGCACACTCAGCTCCACTTCTCTACTTGCTCACAATTATGTCCTCTTATCTGTATCATCTATCAAAAACACCTTTTTTTTTGCATAGCACTTACTCTTTCCTGTGTTCCCTGGATTAACAAAAAGCATAAGGCAAGGTCATTTGGATAGCAGCCCTGCATTTTTAATAGCAGTCGTAAGTGCATTTCAAAATAATCTTTTCCAATCACATTCCAGAAATGTTTATAAAATTCAGATGGAAACCCATCAAGACCTGGAGCTTTCTCAGATGATAAATCATGTACAGCTTTTGTCACTTCTTGAAAAGTAACTGGTAAATCAATAACCTCCTGTTGTTCAGGCGTCAACTTTTTAAGGCATGAAAATAATTCATCTCTACAATTAGAATCTGTGACATTATCGGCATATAAATCAGAGTAGAAATCAACAGCAATTCTTCTCATTTCATAAGAATCATAGGTAACAACACCATCATCTTTTTTTAAACCAACCATCAATTTTCCTTGATTATTCTTTCGTTCTAAATTGAAGAAGTATTTTGTAGGTCCATCAATGTCCTTCTTTTGGATAAAACGTGCCCTAACAAGGGCAGCTTTCACTTTATCATACAATAAATTATTCAACTGAAGCTTTTTCTCAGAAAGGGCAGTTTCCAATTGACGTCCATTCCTCGCCATCATTTTTTCTTCTATGTCAGAAATCTCATTCTCCAAGTCTTGTATTCTGATCTTTAATGTCCTTTTTGAATAAGATGAATATTGCTGACAGAAAACTCTAATTTGCACTT